>CATIWQ010714848.1:0-14226 GCA_949673415.1 Euphorbia schlechtendalii
ACTAGTTTCATACTTTATTTCGTAGTTAAACTTATAAATATTTAATTTAACTATAGGGTGATTTTAGGAGTCCACTTTAACTACTCTTGATTAATTGCTACTCTGCTAGGTTCTTGATTCAATTCTTCAAGAGATGGATCATCGTTTTTCTGAAGAAGGCACAGAGTTACTTGATTGTTTTGCATGTCTTGATCCTAAGAATAAATTTTCTAATTTTAATGTGGATAAGCTTTGTCGTCTTACTAAGTTTTATCCAAATGACTTCTCGAAGACGGAGTGCTCATGCATGATTCGAGAACTTCAAAGTTTTTTACGTGATATGGGAGAAGATACTCAATTTTTTTGATGTGGATAGTTTGGGAAATCTTGCGACAATGATGAAGGAAACTGGAAAAGATAGAATCTTTTAGTTGGTCTATAAATTGATTGAATTGGTTTTGCTCCTACCAGTTGCTATTGCATCAGTTGAGAGAGCATTTTCAGCAATGAAACAAGTGAAGACTGATTTGAGAAATAAAATGGGTGATGAATGGTTGAATGATAGCTTGATGGTGTTCATTGAACCAGATGTATTTGCATCAATTGACAATGAAGTTATTTTGCAGCATTTTCAAAAAATGGATACTCGAAGAATTCAATTATCTAGAGCAAAGTGAACTATAGCTTATTGTGTTATTTTTTTGCCTGTTCATACATTTTGGATGTATATATTTATAAATTTTGCCGGCAAACTTTTAAACCGGAATATTTTTTCTGTATAAATCCACCTACCCTTCTAAGAGTTTCTGGCTCCGCCACTGGTGACAAATGGTTCCCAAAATATATTTTTAGGGAAGGTGAAATTTTTACCTATGATTACATTGATCTCAATGAAAATACTAAGTCATCTATGAAAAATCAAATGATATACATAATTAATTTTTTTGAATAATGCAAATAGCATGTGGAATAATTTTAGAACCCGATTGCAATGAATAATTTTAAATATAGAGTTTATTTTGATTCGTTTCGAAATGAATTTCATTGATTGAACAAACATCAATAAAGATATGAAATTGAACTACATTTTTTTATTGATTTTGTTCTTTTAATTTATGGATTTGCAAATATCACGGTAAGATTTGATTAAGGTATATTAAATTTCATGAATTTCAATTTAAAATTCAAATACTTATTCTTTCAAAATAAAATTATAAAAAGTGTACTATATAAATTCCACGTTATTTATTTGTTACATGCTAATCTTGAGCTTGTGCCTGAGCTTGTCATGGAAAATATATTTAACCAATCCTTTTCTGCTTATTTGAGGAATAAAGTAGAACTGTTCGTCGGACGGGATGGGTCGGTTCGAACTTGATTTAGCGAGCTTTTTATTAAAAACGTTAACTCAAGCTCGGCTCAAGCCCATATTTTAGAATTTCGGGCTCGGTTCGAGCTGGGGTTTGGTTTACAAGATTATTTCCAAGCCTGGCTCAAGTTCATGAATATTTTTTTATAACATTAAATGGAAAAAAAATACAAAATAAACCAAAATATGTCGAGCTTACAATATTTAATATTTAGTAACATTTATTATAATCAATTACACAAATTCAATAGAATAAAGTATAAAATTTTAAAATAATTATAAATTTAATGTCAGGCCTTCACAAGCTTGAGTTCGGGCCGAACTTTTTAAGAAAACGAGTTTACAAACCGTTCCCGTTGAAAAAGGTTATGGCTGCCCGACCCCGCAAACTGATCTAGGATAAAGGTGTACTGTTATATTCCGTTGAACTACGTCGTTTCTTATAGGTACTATTGAATTGAAAAACTGGCATGGGATTGTAAGGGCCCATATCAGAAGCACAATACCAAATCTAAACCGTTCAATATCTGCATCCCCACCCAACGCAAAACCCTTGAGAAGCACATTATACTTCCTTCCCTTACCCCTCTAGGTTTTAGCCCCCCGTACTGCTACAGCTGCAATTTTCTTCTCCATTCTTCAATTGTTGTGAAAAGAAACAGCTATAATCCGCCGGCGAAACTAACAAGCAGAGATAAGAAGTCAAAAGCGGCAATCATGGCCGCACCTGAAGCCCCTCTTTGCTATGTCGGCGTCGCAAGAGCATCCCCTGCTTTCCGTCTCATGAAACTAATGGTAAATTTGCATATATCATATGCTCAGAGAAATAATCTTATATTCTTAGCTCTATATTGGTGTTTGACGAGGATTCGCGTTGCTGATTTTGTATCTGCAGGGATGGGAGGAAGGAGAGGGGCTAGGGAAAGACAAGCAAGGGATCAAGGGACACGTCCGAGTAAAGAACAAACAGGACACCGTTGGTAATTGGATTTTAGCTATTTTCTGTAACTTTTATATTCTATTTATGTATCTATGATGTTAGTTAGATCATGCTGTGATTTTTAGATGAGACAATTGCTTGCTGGGGAAAACTTGTAGTTAGAATATGATTTTTGTTAATGTAATCAAGGTTTAAGGAAATCTTACGATTGAATCATTCAACAACCTTGAAGAAGAGTTTGTATTTTTTTTTATTGATGAAGAAACTTGCTTATTGTTCGGTTTTATCTTTTTCCTTTCGTATATTCATTTGAGGTATCTATGAAATGTCAAATGTGTAACAAGTTTTGTATGACTTAGTCTAGCTTCGAAGGGACTCTCATTATTTGAGTAAACAAACCAGGACAGGGGTTCGCACATTGGTTAATATGTATATCTTTTTAGGAAACATGTTGACAATGTTTTAGTTGAATTTGTGTCTGTTGTAATTTTAGTTCTTTTTGTTTATCAATTCCATCAGCATATGCCAATTTTCATTTTTTACATTCCCTAAATTTTAAACAGGTGTCGGTCTAGAGAAGCCAAACAGTTGGGCGTTTGATACTACTCAGTTTGATAGCATCCTTAAAAGATTAAAAGTGGTAAGCTGCCTGTTAGTTATTCAACTTTAATTTATGCATCTTTTAATATGTTGAATGTTTTATTGAGCATTTTGATTTTAACCTATTTCTCCTCTCATATTTTGCTCAACTGACAGCAAGCAGCAAAAACAACTGATGAAGGTATGCCATTGAAAATCGATAATGATATTATAGATATTTAGAATCATTGACCTTTGTCGTATAACTACGGTTTCTGTGTCTGATAGTTGTTGAGGAAAAGACTACAGAAGATCAAACAGAGAATGATGCATCTAGTAATCACAAGGAGCCAGTTGCCAAGTCAACTCGGCCACAGGGAAGGTCGGTTCTTTTAACTCTTGTCTTTTTCCCTCTTACTATCAGTTTTAGAGATATATAATCATTATAGTGAAGGGCTGTTATTTCTTTGATGAGATTCTGGTTGAATCAATTGTGAATTGCTTGTCGAGCAGCAATTGATTGTCTAATGCTACATTTTTCTCATGTCTAAATGTCATCAGATATAAGAGGAGAGAGAGAGGGAAACTTGTTCATGCATATTCTTCAAAGGATCTGGAGGGAATTTTGGTGAGTTCTAAAACATTTGTAATCTCGCATGTGTTGGATTTTTATTGTTGCTGGCTTTTTTTTCTAGTTTGATATATTGTTTTCTTATAATTAGTGGTGTTTCTTATGTCCAAAACATGGCTCAGTAGCTGAAGCGCAGTCTATGATTTGCAGATTTACAAACTTTAGTATCCATTTCCAAATGAGTTTGATAACTTATCTCGGCTGTAAAATATGATTTTATATCTGTAGATCTCATCACAGCTAAATTTTTGGCTGCAGGTGAAAAGAGATGATGCTTCATCCCAGCCAGATATAGAAAGTGAGCCACAGTCTGCAGAGACATGTGAGACTGAAGTTATCTATTCTGGAGGTAAAATACAAGTCTAAGGACAAATTTTTTCTGTGGCCATATTCTGAAACAATCTAGTTATCTCTAGTGATTCAAGTTTCCTACTAAAATCCATATTGTAGCTCTACATTTTGTTGTTAAAGTCTTCAGCCTATGATTTTAGAAGGCCCAATGATTATGTGGTTGGTTTGAAAAATGTTATGTTTTGCTTGTCTAACCTCATTGCTTGCATAACTGATGAAGATGTCTTTATTTTTGGCATGGGTTAAGCTGCTTAGCTGAGAAGTATCAGATGTCCCTTTAATTTTGGATACATTATCTATAACAATAAGGGAGCTGATTAAGCACAAAGTTCAGTATTCTATTGCTGCTTGGTGTTAGCTCTAGTTTTCAAATATATTTAATGATTTAGTTTCACTTAGTGGATGAACACATCAGTTTATATTGAATGTTTACAATTATTTTTTATCCAAATATGTTTACCAACAATGTTTGGATTAAATTAAATTCTCCTTGATTTATTAATCAACTGTTATCCTTTTTCTTTGAGCATGAGAATATTAAGTATTTTCGTTGCTTAAGAAGTGGTCTAAATTCATTGTCACAGAATGCAAAATTAAAGATCTCTCTCCAGACTGGTGGGGCTTTAAATCTGGATTTGTCTCTGGAGGTTTCCTTGGAGCACAAAATAAAAAGAAACAAAAAAGAACGAAAATTGCTCAAAATCCTAATCAAAGGACTGCTTTCCTCGAAGAAGATCAAGAGAATCTCTACAAACTTGTACAAGTATGTGGCTTTTCCGATTTTGTTTTACTCATTGATATGTCTTACTTAAAATCAGGCATCCCCTCTTCTTTTCTATTTCCTTCTATGTTTTGTTTTGACTGCTTTTTTGGACTTTGTCAATTCTGCAAAACTTTATTCTAAGAGAGATTTTGCCCATTCTATTAATGCACAATCATTTTTGATTTCACTGTTATAGTTTCATTGAGATGTCCAAAATGAATCAACACGATTACAGTGAAACCATAAAGTTTATTCACGTATCGGGAAAAATTCGAGTGGTCCATGTTAGGCATAACTTTAGACCATTAAAGAATTTGCTTTCGTTCAATATAACTAGGATAAAGCCACTGCTGGGAAGCAAGGATTGGGTATTAAAGATCGACCGAAGAAAATTGCTGGTGCTCGGTTTGAGGGAAAAAAGACGTCTTTTGATGATAGTGACGATGAGGATTCTGCTGATTGTAGTACAGATACTGGCGATTTTGAATCATCAGCTGAAGAAGATGATAACATCAGGGAAACAAGTAATGTTGGAAAGAAAGATGATAATCTGAAGCCTGCAGATGTTGGTTCCTTGGGAAAACGGAAACTTGATGATTCTCCAGATATGGAAAAACCTGATGACCAAAAGTTGAAGTTAAAAAAGCTGTGTAGAGAGCTCCTACGTCAGGTTTAGCATGTCATGTTGCTAGATTTGTATAGCTCTTATTAATATTATGGTTTCTCTCATATAAAATGATGATTTCAGGCGACTGGAGAGTCAATAAGGCTGAAAAAGCTGAAAGTTCTCATTGAAGAGCATTCCTCTTCTGTGTTTTCCAATTTCTCTTCAAAGAGAGATGCAATTGCTTTCTTGAAGCAAAAGGTATGAATGTGCGGCTACCATTGGTAACATTTGTTGTTTTAAATGTATAAACGGCTATGACTTAAAAACTGGTAATGTTTCACTGTGCTCAAATCTTATATTTGTACTAATTAAATTACCCAAGTCTTAATTAGCAATCTCTTGGAAATCTCCAAGCCAAAATGTTGCCTGGAATAGCCAGAACACCAACTCTATGCAATGCGAGTGCCAGACGCTAAAGCTATAGCGCTAAATCTATAACTCTATGCAATCCGAGATTCCTAAATTATGAAATTTACTTACGTTCGTTGACAGTTACTGTATATGAGCTATTGCTTAGAAACTAAGATTATTTACCAGCAAAAATTGAAATTTTGTTACCTTAGTGAATCATTACCAATAGTTGACCGTGTTTTTACATTCACTACTGTTGTGTTTATCAGTATTGAACAAAAGATACTCCAAAATTGATGATTTGTATATAGTGACATTTTCTGTTGTGGCTGCAGCTGGAAGGTAGTGACAAGTTCTCCATAGAGGGAAAAAGAGTCTCTCTCAAATGCAAGAGAAGCTGAAGTTCTTTTTGCTTGGGTTAAGTTGCTCGTACGGATTTTGTATATCAATTGAGGCTATTTTCTGATCAAATTAGTGGTGATTAGCATCCATCCTTACGCTTCATCACCCTGAGATGCTATTGTTTGTTTTTGTATAATTCATTGAGGGTACAAACCATCGAATCACATTTGACTATTATAATAACAATTTTGTTAGTACTGATGCTTGAATGATTAGGAACATGATCGAAATTTATTTGTATTTTTTATTAACGATTACTGTGTTTCTGCTACAATAAATTTTCTGGCTACGTGGATGCTATGTATTATCAGCATGTTTAAGAATAAAACCTCAATAAATGCTCTTTTGCTGCTCTGGAATTGGACTATTCATGCCAGTAGCATGGATTTCCCTGTATAACTGGTGATCCTTCACATTTTGACGTACCATAAACATATGGAGATTTGCATCGAAATTGACAAAAAATGACGATTAAAAATTAGTAAGAAACCAGTGAACTGCCAATGCCCCGGTTGAGATTGTGTTGTTTATTCCAAATGATTCATGTTTGAATAACATAATTCGGATGCCCTGGCGGTTAGATGTAGTTGGCTTGCACAATTTTCTTTTTAATGTATTTTCCCAGATAATCATATCCATGGTAGAACAAAGCCTCAATTTCTGCTCTTTTGCCGCTTTCAACCATCAACGCTACTTCATCCTTGTGACTCTCCTGTCCAACATGGCTGAGTTGATATGCATTTTTTTCGATTACAAGACAATATGACAGGATGTTTTTCAATTACAAGACAAGATGACAGGACAATGATCAGAATTCTAACCGGCATAATGTCTGAGGACATCAAGCTTCTAGCAATCTGCAAGTCCTTTGGCTTGAGGGGTACTAATGATTCTTCAGGTATTAGCTGTAGATCATCCCCTCTTACTCCCAGCCATTTCACATTGCAAGCTAAAGAAAGAAACACTTCGTAAATGTTTCAATAGCTGTAGTGAAAGATACAATATTCAGAATAACTAAGCAAAGAAGGCACCATATCGATATGCCTCCAGACCCATTCCTATACTTCCAAATTTGAAGGTGCATAGTATAGCTAGCCCAGCTGGATTCCTGGAAAAATTTGAAGCGGTTATTTAATTGTTCTTGCAAACGGTTAGTAATAGGCTAGAATACTTTGCTCATACCAGTCAACCAGTCCTAAAATCGGCAATTCTGGGAAACAGCAGCTCATACGGTGAAGAAGAAACCTACACAGGATCATACAGAGAGATATTTTTATATTTATAAGTCATTAACGGGCAGCACAAGCTTAATCATCTAGCAGCCAATCTGCAAAATCAAAGCTTCAGGCATGTCAAATGTTTATAAAGTACCGAGTGGCTATGTCAGGGTAGCCCTTGGCTGTGATGAGAATACATGGGATTTGATTGAACAAACGATCCTCTGCTAGCCGCTGAAATATAGCATGCTGCAAACAAAGAGGGAAACCAGACTTTTAAAATTTGAGAAACTACGACCTTTACGATTAAAGAATGGATGTGTCCATAGTTCCTTTGTACAAATGATAAACACACAAAATCTTTATGAATTTTAAGAGATACAACTTCTGTTCCAAATGAAGTGGGTATGCATCCCGTATTGATTAATATTCAGTTGCTCACAGTTCATCATCTCAGGTGAAACAAGTTGAAGGTGAGCGACTGTAGCTCAATGTATTTGAAATGATAAAAATTACACTACGCTTCTAATTTTCATCCAAAATGTTTTTTTTAAATACCTTCTCTACCACAATGATGTAGCGAGCATCTGTCTTCATAAGCAATTTGTCTAGCAAATTCAAGTCACCAGATATAGCATATCCAGAAGATCCACATTCAGTACAATCCACAGCATCTTGGTTTGGCTCCTGCTCACATTTTCTATTGTTTATAAAGAAATCATGAATGAACTAATTCATATATTATAGATAGACATATGAAATCAGTGCCAAACAATGCCTGAAGCAACAATCGCCCAGCAAGAACTCCTCTGCTAGATGCCATTATTCCAAGGCTAAAGCGGCTGCACCGAAGCAAGGATACAACATCTGTGGCCCAAACAAAGAAACCATATAACTTCCAATCTTATTCATGTCGAAAAACTAACCGTTGTGTATAGAAAACAGGAATTCGACCTTGGATTGTTCTGTTAACCTGCAACTGAGATGAGAAATACTCAGGCGAAGAGCAAAGCAATCTGTAGAAGAGCTCCCTCTGCGACACTCTCTTCTCGAGAACCAGAATCTGAAAGCATTCCTCCATTACCTTCCACACTACGTTGATGGAAAATGATAACAAAAAAAGTGTAATTCAGTTAATGTTAATGGAAGATCAACAGAATTTAAACTATCAGTACCTCGAACAAACGCTTTAGCTGCATTAATTTTCATCAAAGACCTTGTACAAGTTGCGTGGGATAAAAATATTGACGATAGATCGGTCAACAGTCCTCGACTTACTCTGATGTTACTCGATTTTCTTCTAATCTGTTCAATTTCAATTTCACACATTCAATCGAACAAATCTTCCTTAATTTGGAAAAGTGAAAAAATCAATTAACCAAACAATGTCAGCTAAATGATACCAAGGGAAGATCTGAGATAGCTGGATCGGGAGAAGTCAAGATCCGTAGAAAATTAAGCACTGCAATCTCGACTCTGGCTCGAACCTTACGATAAGTCCGAAGGGAGAACACACTTATGAAGAGCTCATACAACCGGTTTTCGCATAAGGAAACGAAAAAGAGTTAAGAAATGTTACCTCAAAGGAAGAGAGGATATCGGCGTAGCAGAGCTGCTGATCGGAGAAGAACTTCAGAGACGATGCTCTCGAATCTTCCATTTTTTTTAAACTTTTTGGTTTCACCGTATCGAAGAAGCGCGCGCAAGGGATTTTGTTTGATATTTTTTTGAATAATGAATTAAATATTTGCCTGATTTTGTACAAATTAATAACCGTTCTTTCGTAGTAAACGACAACATTCTCTTCCGTAGTTTGACTATACAAGAAAAAAGAGGTTCTATTTAGGTTTCTTTTTCCCCTCAATATATTAATGGAAGGCAAGTTGGCAAAATACTATATTTTGGTAAAAAGTTTGCTCTTCTCATGTTATTTTTCCAATCTATTTTTTTTTTTTTCCAGTTTAAGCGTTATTTTTTTATTTAGTTCTTTCTACATTAAAATAACTAAACATCTTGTTGATCAAATACATTGTTGATCTTTAATGTTGTTGATGACAAAGTGAAGGTGGTGGAGCAGGACGAGGGCGTGGTGGAAGCGAAGGAGAAAATTTGGGTGAAGAAATGTAGGTGGTTGAGGGCTATTTGGATCAACAAACTTATGTTCCATATACACCATCTCAAGAATTCCTTGCAAAATGCATGGAAGTAACTAAAAAATAAATTCACATACAGTTGACGGAATTAGTGCAAATGGATGAATTTTTGAATGACATCTAACCGATATTGAACTGATGTTTACATGGCCGACGGAATTGTAGACGGATGAGAAGAGATGGAATTTTGTTATCCTGTGGTGCCATATACATGTTTCCATAATAATAGGGCCAAATGCATATACATGCATTCTTCGTCCACGACTTTGCGCAAATAGTTTACTGGTCCCTTAACTTTTGTAAGTTTTTCTGAACATCCTGAATTTGATAAAAGTATATCAATTTGTCCAGTGCAGAGTCAAAACCCAAAATGGGTTGGGATTCCTCACTCGGTGACCATCGATTATTTTGATCTATAAACAAAATTAGTCGAATAAATAATTAATGTTGTTCAGTTATTAGTTTTAGAAAAAAATTTAAATCAATTAATATTTAATCGTCAAATAGTTATGAACTTTTTAAAATTTGAAATTTAATAATATTATACTGATAAATGAAAAAATAATTGAAAATGAAAGAAATATAAGAAAAATAGATTCATATGAACAAAAAAGATTTTTAATAGATTATAATAAAGTGATTCACAAAATGGAAATAGTAAAAATTAAATATACACAATTTAAATCTCTATTAATAATATTTTATTAAATTCCTTTTAATATATTACTAATATATTATTAGTAAAAAGTTTTAATATATTGTTATTATTTTTTTCTTTCATTTCACAATTCGTCTCCTACCTTATGCTTTACAAAATTTCATCAATAGAGATTGGGGTTGACATGGAACCTCTAACGGTTAGGGTGGAGCTTCAGCCCAGCCCCACCTCCTTCCCACCACCCCTGAGTTTGCCCACTAAATATCACATGTCAGGTTCTGCATGTTGGTTTGACTTTTTCAAAAATATATTTTCTCTTTTCAAACAAAAACTAACAAGTATTATATAAGGGTAAACTGATACAGTTTACCAAGTTTAGGAAGATGAAAGAAACTTTCAAATGACAGTAGATCATTTATGCCAAGTCTATACAAGTGAAAATCATTAGCCATTCAGATAGGTTAAGAGGTGACAGCAGGAGCAGTGCCCCGCCCACCTCCAAAATTTTTAAATGGGACAATAAAGAAATCCAATGAGTTTGATTTTATAAAACTATCTTATATGTTCATTAGTTATATAAAATTTATTTGAAAAAAGAAAGCTAACATTTAGAAAGTTAATTACAAATCATATAAAAATTAGCGATCATTCGACGTAAAATCAGGTCTATCAAAATCAATGTATTCCTATGTTAGGAATACTCATTTTGTTGTTCAAGTCGAACAAACATATTATCCTCTTTTGTCCAAAATATATTATCGTCATTGTCGGTCAATCACCACTTATTTTCCGTTAGTCTGGATTTGTGCCCCTGCTAGATTATATTGTTAACTAATGTGGATTAGAAATAAATAAGGCATAAATTGAACCTTAACAATATACCTAGTATCTACCTTACTTTGCCCCAGAAAAGGACAATTGTGTAGCGTAAAATGTTGAATGCAAACAGAAACTATGAAAAGCATTTCATATTTCAAATTGAAAAATCAAGTCATTTACTTCCCAATATACAAAATTCCCACCACCCTGTTTTTCCGCGTGGTTCATACTTCATATACACAGTCTATAACTTTCAATATTTTTCAAGTTCAACTCTTGTTGGTCGGGCAATAATTAAGACTATATATTTTTGTACATTTAAAGTAAAATTTTGATATATAATGATACTGAGTTTGAAAATATTAACTAAATGGTTGAGTTTTCAAAGTTATACTAACTTTATTTTAAGTGAAGTTTCACAATGTAAGAACACGTACACATAAAGATAACAATTCTCAGAACTTTACTAATTAGTTTCCCAGAATGATTTATCAAAGCAATTTCCAGGCACTCTAATTTTTTTCATATGAAATGACATAAAAGAACTTTAATCAGTAAAGTTTTTTTTTTATGAATTATCAGTATTTTTTATTGTATATTTATTTTGTAAAAATACACTTAATTTAGTTTAGTTGATTTCTAAAATACGAGAGCAAAAATGAAAAAAAAAATATTATGCTTTATTTTCTGAAAAAAAAATTCTCAAGTATAATTAATTTAATTTTATCAAGAAAGAATAAACCATGCATATATCGTGGGTAGAATATTGGACTTTTTTGGTATGGAGGAATGGATAGATAAGACAAAAGAAAAGGAAATAATATATTTGTATTTTGTATAACAAGATTAGATTATAGGGAGTGGCCGACTTGCATTGCATGGTCCCATAAAGTATGTATTAAATTATTTTAAGTTTCCTTATTTTCACGTAATATCAAAAATAAGGATATTTTTATTGACAATTAGTTGCATTGGTACATTATATTCTTGCAAGTTGGTATTGCATTCTCTGACTTTATTATAATCATCATCTTATTTATTTTTTATAATTCATTTTGGCCTTTTGACCTGGAAACTCTTTTTTTTTGCTTTGAAACACATAAGACACGGTTCGTAAATTACTTGTTAGATTAAGAAACCAACTGACAAAAAAATTGAGCATTTTATCAAATAACTATAGCTCCCATCCATTGTTAATTTAAACTACAAATAATTTGAATATATTATACATATTACATATTATCTGCATACAAATAATTAAAATAGATTCACTTGTGTAGTTGTATATATATAATGCGACTAAAAAATCAGAAAACACGAGATAATTAATGTTTCAATTAAATTTTATGCAAATTGATTACTAAACTTAAAAAACTCCAATTAAGGCTAAGCCCTAGTGGGAAAATAAACATTAATGATATAATTACAGTTAAAATATAGACATGCATTAGTTTCTTCTCAAGTAATTTTGGTAATGTGAGTATTGTAGGTTACATGCTATTCTGGGATGTTGAATTTGATCGTTATATATATATATATAAAATCAAATTTACACTGTTTATATGTATACTACTATTATTTGTTCTTTTTTATTTCTGACGTGTTCTAGTTTCAAGTGAAATTAGTTTTCATTTGTCAAATATTCATCAGTTTATTACTTATAATGTCCAAGGTCAGATGAATATATCCAGTCTTATCGTTAATCCAAACTCGACACTATAAGTACAAATTCATTATCTTTCCAACTGTTAGTAATTTTTTGCTCTGTTATTATGCAGAGAATTCATGGTTAATGTTCATTTGACACATTTAATTTTATTTTTTCCTATGAGTGATCTCCATTATCTCCAACAAGTATTAAGTGTTAAGGAAATATAATATTGTAGTCGAGATAGAAATATGATAATAATAATAATAATAATAATAATTTTCAAAAGTGTAATTTAATTTAATGGCCGAGTGGATCTGCTTGGCTGAAAGTACAGTTGTAAAAGTAGGTTGAATAGTAATCCCTAATATAGACTACAAGTGAGAAGGGGCAGATTTCAGGGGCATATGCATGCTGAAGGGACAGTAAGAAGGGGCCAATTTTATGGCTTTCTAGTTACAATTACAAACCTATACGTGTATCTTTAGATGTTCGCCCACAAGTGAACAACTTTTCGAATAGGCCACTTCCCTAGCTTCGAATTCAACACTATTAAATATATTTTCAACATATATTGCATTATTTTTATAAGATAAATATCTTCTATATATGTCATAAATTATATATTTAGATTCTGTTAAGCACCCATGTGTTGCACAATAAATTGATTGTGCAGCAGTAAGTAAAATTACGAATTTCTAACTATTAATTTTAAGTTAGTAGTAGATCAGTCATCCTGACTTTTCTCTTGAATAAACAATAAAAAATCTGATTACTGGCATTATAAGAAGCATAATGTGAGAAACAATGGAACAATAATTACGTGAGCTTATTCTATAAAACTTATTGCCTCCATGAACTTTCAAAATGATCCCGTAACTATCTCAACTTTAAAAAAGTGTATCACTTTGCTCCCTCAATGTCACATGTCAATTTTTTATTGGAGAGAAAATCGGAAAATACATTTTTGAAAAATCAAAACAACCAAAAACTGATATATAACGTTGATGGAATAAAGTAGTACACTTTTTGAAAGTTGAAAGAGCTAAAGGTCAATTTAAAAGTTCAGAAAGGGGACGTTAGGTTTTTTACAGGTACAATGCATTAAGCCATAATAATACAATACATTATTATGAATCCCTCGAAAAAATAAATAAAATTTTGCATTTATGATAAACTTGATACAAAATATTATACAAGATGAGAAGTACATATTTATTATAGATAATAAATAAAAATAGAGTAATATTTTTTAGGGAAATTATTATAAATGTCTCATTTGAGTAAATTATTTACTAATTTATCTTCTAACTTATTTTTTTGCATTTTATAACCATTTAAAATTTGCTTTTTTACCTTGTACGTTCCTTATTTAATTATCAAACTGATGATGTCACAGATGATGTCATGCTTCTTTTTTTAATTCTGTCATCTTATTTTACCATTATCTCTTGAACCGTTTATTTTTTTTGACATTCCACTTTAGAGTTTTTTGTTCATCTCATTTTTATCTTCAAAACGTCATCCAATATAATATACTTTTTCGAAATTTTTTTCCAACCATTCGATTTTGGTAGAAAACTGGTATTGTTTGGTGTCCGCATGAAACAATAGACTATAAAAGGAGTGTCCATAAATGGGAAATAGTAGACTATGAAAGCTGTCATTAACCAATAATTTGTATATTTAAAGTTAGTTA
>CATIWQ010714962.1:0-12892 GCA_949673415.1 Euphorbia schlechtendalii
TCAGTGCTTTTATTTCTTTATGTATCTCGCTGATATCATATATGTATAGTATTATTTATATGCACATTGATAAGATAAAGTCCATGACTATTTCATAGCGTGAAAGTGCGAGGACATAGTGGGAGCTATGTGGTGTGAATAGTCTAAATATCTCTAGTCATAGTTTTAATGAGCCTGGACATCAATTAAGTGGACAGACTAGCATGTGTAGGCTTACTTCTTAGATTAGATCCAAGCATCAGATCTCACGATCTAAAGGTGGTTTCTTGAGGTAACACATGAATGTATTTGGGTAATAAAATGGAGACCGCCATAAGACAGACACTCAGAAATAACTATATCCATGTGTTGGTGTCTTGTCTTATTGTAGTAGCAGTACAAGTATCCTCATACCTGAGATTCTGGTTACCTTGTGTGGGAGGTGCTATACTTTGGGTCATACTTATTCATACCCTAGTGATCAGGATGATAGGGGTGATTATGGGTGTAGTGATGATAACTCGTTAGTAAGCCGAGTTATCAAGATAGGATCCATCGCTCTTGATATAGTGATATAAAGGGAGTTGTAACTTAAGGCCTCTTGTTGAAGTAACACACCCATAAACCTCTTATCTGATTATAAGAGTGATAGAATGGGTTTCTAATCAATCTTGATACATTATGGCAAGTGGCGTTCTTCGTGAACAAGTCTAACTCCAGAATAGTTACGACTATTACATGAGCTAACCTTTAATTTTGAGCTCAATAAATTGGATGGTACTTAACCTAATGGAAGGAGTGTATTGTATTGGTTACTATTGCAGAATCGGGTCAAGTCACAAGCACATAACATTCCAAGTATGGAGGGATCAAACAACTTTTCTAGAAAGCCCATTTGATCATCTAGAGTTATCGAGTTCCATATCAGCTTGGAATATTGAGCCTAAAGGATCTCGAAAGGGAAATTAAGTTTAGATTAACCTCTAACGGCTCTATACTTCAGGATCCTATGAGGTCTCACACATTGGATCTCTATCGAACTAAGTAAAGAACTTATAGACTGGTTCTATGTTGAGAATATAAAGAAAGTCAAAATCGTTGGATGAATTATTTACTGGTTGGACCAAATGATAATTAAAAGATTTAAGGAGGAGTTTTGGAAAATTTCACACGAGTGAGCAAGGGAATTTATCTCATTACCAGTGGGCCTTGCAAACATGGGATGTTTGCAGGTGGGGCCCACAAAAATTTCTCATGGGCCACTAGCATGCGCTATCATAAGGCCAGCGCATGCTAGTGGAATGCAAGCCCGCAATCACTACTGGGAAGTGCTTGGGTGGGCTTGTAGTGCAAGCCCACCAGCTACAGCCCGTAAGCAAAGCATGCAAGGCAACCCACAAGCCTGGCTTGCGGGACAAGGTAAGCCCATTAGGGCTTGCCTTGTAGCAGCCATAAAGCCCGCGCAAGTAGGTTGTGCATGTGGGTTTATGCGGCAACCAACATGTGGGATTCATTGCTTTTTTAGGGAAGCATTTTGCTCCCCTCCCACTATAAATAGTGGTCCACCCCTCCTCCTTTATTCACTTTAACTCAGCCTTTCTTTCTGAATTTTGACATATTTCTTCATGAGCTTTTTGTGAGTTCTTCCACAAGTTTTGCCACTTTCGCAAGAATTCTTTTCAAGGCTTATTCATAATTTTGAAAAGATCCTTCTAAGTTATATTTTAGGGTTGGTCTTTAAGTGGTCTAGCAGCTGTTGTTAGCTAGTGAGTTCTTCCTATAAGGAAGTTTTGGTCGATCGGAATCCATGTGGATCAATCATAGAGGTTATCTTGGTTTGGAGGCTTGTGCTAAGGAAGTGTTGTCCAACTGTTCTAAGTGAGTGCCACACTAAAAGGAATGACATGGATCAACTGGTAATGCTCTTAACTTAGATGCTATATTTCTTTTATTAAGTTTTATAAACCAATTAGCATCTATGGAATGTTTTAATTTAGATTATATCAATCATGACATGCTTAGGAGTTCCTTTAGGAGTAATTTTAGGTTTTGAAATTCTATCGTGCAAGTTTGCATGTTCCATTACAACCTTAATTAGCCATCGGTGGTATCAGAGCTTGTTTTATGCTATGCATGATTTATGATAATATGTTGAAATGATAATTTTCTATGAATTGATTAAAGTATGCTATGCATGACTTAGGCTTCAATTCCTTTTATAGAAAATGATGTGATAACAAGATTCAGATTTTGCTCAAACTTAGTCTAGATCATTTTCATATAAATTGACAATGTTTAACCACACGTGTAAATGCTTTAAATTGAGGGTCCAATATTTCACTTGATTAAAAGAATAAAATTTTTAAATCATAATTGTCTATGGCACAGTGAATTGAAGTGCTCGGGGTTATAATGGCAAGGATTGGACTTGGTTGCTCATTTACTTTAAGGGGACCTATCCTACTTGGAAATCTCCATTGGTAATAGGTTCAAGGGTACCCAAGGGACTTTTATGACTTAGTTAATTTCTAGTATGGGAATTGGATTCCGCATATGGTTTTACTATCATGGTTTAAGTTGTTAGATTAAAACTTATAGGCATAGGTGTAAGAACTTAAACATGGACCTTGTTTGTTTTGCATGCTATGTGGAGTCTTGGCATAATAGAATGATTATGACGTACTAGACTAGGGCGAGACCAGCTGCACCAATAAAATTCCTACAACAATATTAAGGTAGTAAATTGTCTTCCTTTCATAAGTCGTGATACGAACCATTTTAACGGATGTAAGGACATGGACGACAATCTTTCCATTAACTTGTGTTTGGTCATAAAACTACATGGGGTTAATGCCTTAACCTAAATGGGTTAGTTGTCCATGTCAGTTAAGCTAATGCCAGATTGGAGATATATTTGAGGAGTTGTACAATTAGGTACACACGTCCTGAGAAATAGAATTCCAATGGACTAGCAATTGCATGGAATTCAAATGGACGAGTTTCAACTATGGTTGTCTATTGTAGCTTGACCTGCTCTACGCGGAAGACATTTTACGGGTATGATGAAGCGCATCGAAGGACTCTAATTGAGAGTTTTGAATTTGAAATGGGATAATGCTAATTTTGGACAAAAAAAGACCAATTTATTGTGTTATGGAAACAAATGAATTCAGAATTAGGAAAACAATGTTATAGAAACAAAAAGATTTTATTTACATAAAACCCAACACATATTTTGGCAATACGTGAATATGAAAACAAATTTTACATTTTGGAAATGTCAATGCAAATAGGAAAAGACGTTAATTAAAAATGATTTTTATAACAAAATAATCAAAGATTGACTTTGTACAAAAAAAACATTATTTTGTAAAAATATATGAAATAACATAAATTTTAATTTTTTAATACACATTTTGAAGTAAAAAGTAATACGGAGCTAGAAAACACCATTTAATAAATATTGGAGTCGCCACCCGGTTTTAGCTATACTAGGAAATTCGATATAGCCAACCTGACTAGGATTCCTATACCTATTAAATAGAGATTCCAAGTCTGGACAAAAGTTTACTAATCTACTTAGTTCAAAATATTAGTTTCAAATATAAAATGCCAATTTTATGCAGTTTTATGTGTATTTTCAATTTTAATCCTATGATCTTACAATCTAATTAATGCAATCAATAAAAGAAAATATTACATCTCAAACAAGAAAATAAAATATGGAAATATAAAAAGATTATAACTGCCAAGTTACAATGATCTAAGAGAATAAATAAAATTGCATAAAAATAAAGAGGATTAAATATGGGTTCGACTTTGAGACTTAATCAAATATGAATCTCCATTTTTATAACAAACCCAATTGTCACCTTGCAACACCCAAATAAAATATTAAAATTGTCATGGAAATAAAAATAATATATGAATGATGAAATGAAATATAAATAATGAAAATAAGAAATAAATATTAACAAAATGATATTACCCTTAGATTTACTTATGCAGGATATTTCCAAGATGATCAATTCGGACCTTGACAATATTTGAACAACTTTGTAAAAAAACATTTTTTTACAAAGAAAATGGTAGAGCATAACAAAAATGTACAACGAGAAAAAAGTCCTCAAAAAATCCCTCTTTGTTTCATAATTTTAGGTCTATAGGCTAAACTTCCATGAAAAATGTTAATTTCATTAGTTTGGAAAGAAATAAATTAGTATTAACCTAAACTATTTTGGAAAAAACTACTAATAGAAGAAAAAAAGGAGCGAAAATCAGACCCTTAATTATTTCAAATCATGTTTGAAACCTTCCCTTCCATTCCCTTCTTTTGTTACTACTCTTTATTCTTTTCTTTTTTTTTTTCATTTCCGTTTTTTATAATTCAACTCAGAATAAGGCTAAGATTGATTATTCAAAAAAAAAAAATAATAAGTTACTAAAATAAAAATAAAGTAAGTCAAAGTCAAATAAATAATTGAAACAAAGTTAAAATAAAATGAAAATAAATTGCACACTTGAAATAAAACATTTTATTAAAAAACAATTGTTCAAAGTCTCCTCAAGTCCAAATGTCATCTTGGTATACTTGTAAGTTGAAATTTCAACATTAGGCTGGGCAAACCGTGCTCACACATGCTTTAGCATGGGTCACGATACATGAATTTTGGATGATACCTACTAAGGAAAATGGTTCAACCATGTTTCTCGAATTCAATAGAAGAGGCTATTTGAATGTCGATAAAAATAGTAGGAAATATGTATTTAATTAAAGACCTTATATTAAATGCATATACATATACTAATGAGTGAACAATTTCTATCTTATATCTACGTTGAAACAATAAAAAAAATTAACCTTCGCTCAATTCTTGACTATAAGTTGATTGAGATCAATTTTAACGACTGGTTTAAAGCTCTTAGAAAAAAGCTTGATAAGAACAATCCAGATTATGTTCTGGATGACTCTGAACCAGTCAACCCTGATGTTGAGGCTTCTATCCAACAAAGAGAGGCATATCTTAAGCATAAGAAGGATGCTTTTGTAGTATCACTCGTAATGCTCGAAACCATGACCTTAAAGCTTAAGAAACAACATGGTGGCATGGACTTAAAATCTATGTTAATGCATCTCAATGGAATTCATGAGGGCATAAAAATTGAATGTATTGAAATATTGAAATTCTTCTATTCCTCTAGGAAAAATAATGGAATCCTTGCCGTTGAGCATTGTAAAGAATACTTTGGTTATTCTAAAAAAAAGACTCAGATAGGGATTGAATGAGATTCCGAACTTGACACACTAACTATGATTGATGGTCTGGCTAATAAACTTTCACCCTTTGTGAAAGATATCTCATATCAAGGAAGACGAGCAAAACATCTAAGTTTGTTAAAAGACTTAGAAGTTTTGAAGATGGTCTAATGGCTAAAGGAGCAATTACCTTAGCAAGTAGGACTTGCGCCAAAGGTAAAGGTTTAAATCCCACCAACAAGAAGGTAAAAAATGTGATCATTAGGAAGGAGAAATCCAAAGGGATATGTTTCATGTGTAGAAGGACCGGACATTGGAAACATGATTGCAAAGCTTAGTTTTCTAAATAAGTGAAGAAAAATCCAATGAAGCATCCACTTCAGGTATGTTCATGATAAAGAGTTTTTGTACAGTTCCTTATGAGTCTACATGGGTATTGGATACTGGTTGTGGTACTCTTATATGTACTTCTATGTAGGGGTTGTAGCATAGAATGAGGCTTGCAAAGAGAGAATGAACCTAAGAGTCGGAAATGGAACACAGGTTGTTGTAACAATTATAGGGACACATAGCCTTCATTTACCTAGTGACCTTGTTTTAGTTTTGAACAATTGCTATTATATTCCTACTATTACTAGAATATTATTTTTGTTGCATGTTTAGCAATAGAAGGATTTGAAATTTTACTTTCACATAATAAATGTCAAATTCAGCGTTATAATATATTCTTTATCCTTGTGGAATGTGTTTGAATAGAGTTTATGTTCTAGATACTAAAACTGAATTCTTAATATAATTATTCGTAAAAAATCAAAGTTAGATAATGAGAAATATTTATACTTATGGAATTAGCTTCTGGGCCATATACATGAGACTCGCTTAACTAAGTTACACAAATGTGCTAACTTGGACACAATGGAATGGGAATCCTATGGGGCATGCGAACCTTGTTTAAAAGGAAAGATGATAAAGAAACCTTTCAAAAGAAAGGGTCATTGTGCAATAAGTACTTTTGAAATAATACACTTTGATGTATGTGGTCCAATGAGTGTTAAGACACATGAAGGTTTCGTCTACTTCATAATTTTTATAGATGATTACTCAGGATATGGTTACCTGTACCTTATAAGGAACAAGTCTTGATGCTTTGAGAAATTCAAAGACTTTAGAATCGAAGTAGAGAAACAACTTGGGAAAAGTATCAAGACCCTTCAATCGGATAGAGGTGGTGAATACTTAAGCCAAGTGTTTTAGG
Organism: Euphorbia schlechtendalii; assembly: GCA_949673415.1. NCBI lineage: Eukaryota > Viridiplantae > Streptophyta > Magnoliopsida > Malpighiales > Euphorbiaceae > Euphorbia > Euphorbia schlechtendalii. The sequence continues at coordinate 6,492 of CATIWQ010714962.1, forward strand.
ATTATCTAAGGAATAATGGTATTTTATCCCAATGGACACCTCCTTATACACCCCAACATAATGGAGAGTTAGAAAGAAGGAATAAAACCCTACTCGATATGGTTCGGTCCATGATGAGCCAAGCAAAACTCAGCAGATCCTTTTAGTGTTATGCACTTGAGAGTGCATTTTATATTCTAAATAGAGTGTTCTCAAAATCAGTTGATCAAACACTATACGAAATGTGGTATGGTAAGAAACTAGCTCTTTCTCACTTAAGAGTTTGGGGATATCCTACTTATGTTAAAAGGACTAATTCAAATAAGATAGATTGTGCATGAATGGAATTCCCTATGCTTCGACAATATGAACCTTCATGTATGCTATGGTATGCACTCAACCAGACGTCTCACATTTTTTTAGCGTCACGAGCAGATTTCAATCTGATACGGGTGAGAAGAACTAGATGGCTGTTAAAACTATCCTCAAGTACTTAAGAAGAACTAAGGATATGTTTATAGTTTATAGAGAAAGTGATCTTTCTATGAAGGGATTCATTGATGCAAGTTTTTAGTCTGAATGGGATGATTACAAGTCCTAGTCATGATACGCTTTATGTTAAATGGAGGGGCAGTTGTTTGGAAAAGTTTCAAACAAGATACAGTTGGTGATTCAACCACTCAATTTGAGTATATAATTGCTTTAGAAGCAGTTAAGCAAGCTATTTGGCTAAAGGGATTTATTAGTGATCTAGGCATGGTTTCCAACATTATAAATCTAATAGTGGTCTATGCTAACAATGGGGCTATTTCTTATGAAAAGGAACCACAGTCTTGTTAGAAAAATAGACATGTACTTAGAAAATACCATCTCATTCAGGAGATAATTTCTAGAAAAGATATAAGCTTTGAATACATCCCTACGGATCAGAATCTAGTAGATGGGTTAACAAAGCCATTAACTCAAGTTAAGCTTGACCAACATGTTAACGAGTATGTCATGAAGCACATGGGCAATTGGTGCTAGTGCAAGTGGGATTTTTATTAGAAATGATGTATGCCCTAGAGGAAATTAGGGCGATATGTCTTTATTTGTCACTAATGTACAAATAGTTTTGGATAATTGTTTATTAATAATAAGGCACCTTTTTAATATTTAGATGATCTTTTCTAAGTATGTATCTCACTAGTTTAATATATATGTGCTATTATGTATGTATATATATTCATTGATATAATAACACAAAGTCCTTGACTATTTCACAGAGTGAAATTGTAAGGATATAGTGGGAGCTACGTGGGATGAGAATGCACATGCGTGCAGTTATGGAAAAGCTTAAATTTCCCTAGTCATAATTTCATTAAGACTAACATCAATGAAATGGAAAGACTAGCATGTTTAGAATTACTCATTGGATTGAATCTAAGAAGCCGATCACACGAGCTGAAGGTAGTACCTTGAGTTAACACATGAATATGTTCGGGTAATACATTGGAGACCGTTATAAGACAAACACTTGGAAATAATTATATCCATGTGTTAGTGTCATGTCTTATAATAGTAGGAGAACAGGTATAATGATGACCATTAGTTGGTAAGTCGAGTAGTCAAGATGGGATTCATCACTCCTAATATAGTGAAATAATGGAAGTTTTACCTTAAGGCATCTTGTTGAAGTGACACACTCATAAACCTCTAGTTAGAGTATGAGACCGATAGAAAAGGTTTTTAGTCAATCTCAGTACATATAGGTGAGTGGTGTTCTACATGGAAAGTCTAATTCCAAGATAGTTATGGCTATTACATGAGCTAACACTTTATCCAGGCTTAATAAACCAAATGGTACTTAACATGATGGAAGGAGTGTATTGTACTAGTTACTATAGCAAAATCGGATCAAGTCATAGGCACATGATGTTCTAATTATCAAGGGATCATACACCTTTGCTAGGAAGCCCATTTGACCATCTAGAGTTATTGAGTTCCACATCGATCTAAAACATTGAGCCTAAAGGTTCCTAGATGGGAAGCCAAGTTTAGGTCAACCTCTAGAAGCTCTATATTTCGGCATCCTATGAGGTCACATGCATTGGACCTTCACAGGACTAAATAAAGAACTTATAGATGGGGAGAGTAAAGTTCATTTGGATGGACCATTAAATGGTCGGATAAAATAAATAGGTTGAAAGAGGAATTGAGGAATATATATAGTATGTAGAGCAAGGGATTTTTACCTTTCCAAGTGACCCCATGAACACAGGTTGTTTGTGGGAAGGGGGATGCTTGGCATCTTCTCAAGTACTAAAAGAGTGCTCACGGGCCGCTAGCATGTGCTAACACATGCTGATGGAGTGTAGGCCCACAAGCGCTTGATAGCACTTGTGTGGGCCTATAGCGAAAGCTCACTAGCACAACCCACAAGCGAGCTTGCAGGACAAGGCAAGCCCAAATGGACCTGCCTTGTTGGTTATGCACAGTCCGCATATGCGGGCTGTACGAGTGGGTTACTCTACGGAGTTTGGACCTTTGCACAGTCAACCCATGTGTTCCCCATCCCACATTACTAATAAAAGGATAATTTTGCTCCCCTTCCTCCTATATATAGTGGCCTCCTATACTTTCAACTCATTTTAGTTCAGCCTTCCTTTAAAGCTTGACTTCTTTCCTCTCGCGAATTGTTTGAGATCCTCCATAAGTTTCTCTAGTATTTGCAAGAATTCTTTTGAAGGCTTATTCTTATTTTGGCCTTTGCAGTTATTTTCTGGTTAGTCTATGAGTGGTCTAGTAGTCACTTATTAACTGATGAGTTATCCCTCCTCGTGAGATTTTTTTAGTGGGGTTCATGTGGACTTGTCATAGAGACTATCCTAGTTTGGATACTTGTGTTAACGGAGTGCTATTTTATTTCTCTAAGGGATCGTCTACTATATCAAAGGAAGGCACGCATCAACTAGTAATGATCTATACTTAGATACTAGGCTTATTTTATTAAGTTTTATAAACCTAAAGCATCTGTGGAACATTTCAATTGAGATTATATTACTCATGCCATGCTTAGGAGTTCCTTTTAGGTTAATTTTAAATTTTAAAATTCTACCATGTTGGTTCGCATGTTCATTATCTGCCTTAATTAACCATCAACTACTTCATCAAATGATGAAGATTCTTCATATTCACTCCACATAGCTGCGAAAGCCTCATTTTTCTTGCCAAACTTCTTCTTGAATATGTCCTTTTTGGATTTAGGACACGATAATTGGATATGACCTTTCTCTCCACAACCGTAGCACTTAATTTCTTTGTTGTACTCCTTATTTAGTCCTTCCTTAAAATCCTTTCGGTGTTGAGTTCATTTCTTCTAAATGGGAAATATCTTCTTGTATTTCATATCTTTCTTTATGAAGAAGTAGAACTTTCTAGTTAACAACACCATTTGTTCATCCGAGCCTTCCTTAGTTCTTTTATCCGATGAATTAGCTTTGAGCACTATTATTTTCCTTTCCTACCCCTTTCCCTTACTTATTTTTCAAGTCATCACCATATATCCTCAGGGACATCTCTTGATTTAGTAAGGTGATTATAAGCTCATCATAGCTATAGTCTTAAGATCAAAATCCTCCTTGATTGCACTCTTCTTATCATCCTACTCCTTGGTGAGACTTCTTAGAATTTTCTTCATTATTTCTTCCTTAGTGAAATTCTTGCCCAATCTCTTCATCTCGTTAATGATGTTAATGAACCAAGTATTCATGGTTTGAATACCTTCATTAGCGCCCATTTGGAATAACTCATATTCTATGATCATTTGGTTGATCTTGGTTTCTTTAACTTTTTTAGTCCCCTCTTAAGTGAATTCAAGCTTCCTCCATATCTCCTATGTAGTCTTGCATCCTGAAACCCTATTAAACTCAGAAAAGTTTAACGTACAATGTATGTAATTAATGGTTACTGCATTATCCTTTAGAAGCTTAAGGTCAACATCATCATTATCTTCAAGATCAACAAGAACTCATAGCCATTTCTTAAAATAGTATCAATACACGTGCCAAACTTGATGGTTAATCATGCTTGCATGTTTTCAGACTGAACAAAATTTTTCATTCGATTTTTCCACATTGAGTAGTGTTGGCCATCAAATAGTGGAGGTCTGGTTACATACATTCCTTCCTTGAGGAGTGATGTCTTCCCGTGATTGGGAATGTGAGAAAGATTGTTATAAACCAATTAGATCTTTGTAATGAAGATTCGAGTCTTAAACCGAGCAATAGCTCTAATACCACTTGTTGGTCCTTATAGCTTTTAGAATCTATCAAAGGGGGGGAGTGAATGCTGATTAACTTGTTCTTTTTAGATTTAAAATATTTTAACCAAGTTTTGTTAATGAATGCTGAGTACATAATGTTGATTGGACACATGTTGTGTTGAGTAAATTCTTACTCGGATTAGGTTGGTTTTTCTAGATGAAATAAATAGAGAGAGATATGCAAATGTATCAGCGAAACCTGTCAAAGATAAATGATAAGTTAAAGAACATTAACATCTGAGATTTTATCCTTGTTTGGTGACTAGTGTGAGCGGATGACGCAGAGAGTGATGGGTCGAGAGCACGCTAAATGAGAGGCACGGTCCATCGAGGTGTTTAAGTGAAAATAAAATGCCCCAGGTCGGGGACCTAGATGGTTTGAAAGAGAAAGCGAAAAACATTTTAGATTGGTCAAACCCGAATCCGGCTTCTCTTAGTGTAGAGTCAGCACCTGGATTAGCTCTTTCCAGGAATTAAAGTCCTGTGAGGTTTAACATCTGGGGGACGGCCCACTAAGACACAGAGATTCGGGTTTGGGATAAGTTGCTTATTTCCTATTGGATCACATTATATTACATCTATAGGAAACCGTATTTCAATTGTGCATATTTGCAATTATATCATTTTCAAGTTATAATGCATGATTCACACACGTTTGGAAAGCAATAAATCCATACATAAAGTGACAAATAAATGCGAAAAAGTAAAGATTAAAATAACAAAACCTCGAGGGATGCAATCGCGTGCCTAATCTATTAATTACATTTCTGTAAAAATATTCACAATACCCGAAGGAAAATAAAACCTAGGCATACATCTAGCCTGCATCCACAAAGGTTAGCATAGGGTATATAGCACAACATGAATATTTACATGTATGCTTGATTTAATTTTGACGAGGCCCGTGTGGTCTAATTTAAATATCAATGATTAAAAATGTATTATTTATTCTATGTTGACACCTACTTGTTTGACACCCATTTACACTTTACAATCTCCACCATTCATCTTTGGGTAGTTAAATTTCCACCATAAGATGAAAACAAGATGAATGGTGGAGATTGCATAGTGTCAACGGGTGTCAAATAACTAGTGTCGTTATAGAATTACTGATAAAACAATTCATTTTATTTACAAATATGTTGGTCATTTTTATTTAATGAAAGTGCTCGCATGATAAGAAGTGAGGTCTATTATCCGGGAATAATTTTAATTCCCTTCATTAGGGTATTCTAACATGTATTTCATAATTAAATAAATAAAAAAAATTAAAAGCATAAAAGAAAGTTACATAATAGAATAATGATAATTAAATAAATAAATAAATATATAAAAAGTTAAAAAAATATAAAGGAATAAAATAAATACTAGGTCAATGACGAAAATCGAGTTCGTCTCAGTATTTAGGAGAAAAGAAAAATAAATATAAAAATATAATACTCAAGAAAAAGCAGCTCTAGGAACTAAGAGGCTTACCCTTTTGTTATGAATACACGTCGACAAATCCGCTTAATCTTTAGAAGTGCTCCTCATTCATTTTGATTTAATTTGTGCGAAAATATGTTATTTTAATCGTGAAAATATTTAGACTCGGACTCTAAATTTGTTTTAGGATCGAGAATATCTGAGAATTTTTGAGAAAAAGATGAAAGAAATCAGTTTTAAAGTAATTAAATCCGGAATCCAAAGTTGTTTTAGACCAAAAAATAATCAAATGATTTAAAAAAAAAGATAAACAAAAGTCGTAAAAAAAACCACAAGAACTTCTTCTACGTTTTCTGAAAATTTTACCCGTCTTTGTCAAGAAAAATTTTTTTTGTAAAAATTTTCTCCCCCCTTCCACAGAAAATTCTCTTTTATTATAGACGGAATTTTTTCTGTACCATTTAACAGTATCATTTAAATGGTATCATTAAATGATATAATTTCTTTTTTTTTTCATTATGTATTTGGACCATATTGCTTTACTATTCAAGTACCATTTTTATTTCCTATCTACATTTATTTTTTTCCTTTTTTATTATATCTTTTCCATTTCTTTTATTTCCTTTCTTTTTTTTATTCCTTTTCCTTTCATTTCCGTTTTCATTTTTTTATTTTTTCCTTATAAAATGAAAAC
>CATIWQ010714999.1:0-15473 GCA_949673415.1 Euphorbia schlechtendalii
ACATTGTATGTTGCTTCATGTGGGATGTTTTGCCAATTTATAATGATAATAAATGGCAGGGTTCCCTTCAATCCAAAATTAATGAATTAATATAAAAATAGAAAAAAGAATAAAAAAAGTTTAGAGGAGTAATGGGGACGGTTCTTTATTAAAAACTGACCCAATTAAGGAGTAATGGGGGCGGTTCTTTATTAAGAACCGTCCATATTGGTATTACTCCAAACAATCCGGTTTACAGCATTCCGGACGGTTCTTTTAATAGAAGCGTCCGCAATGCTCTTATTCCGGACGGTTCAAAACCGTCCGCATTAGTGCCCGATTAATCGCGTCGCGGCTTGTGCGGACGGTTCAAAACCGCCCGGAAAAGCAAAAAATAACCGTCCGCAAAAGTCTATTCTGCACTAGTGTATCCTTAGCTAGTAAAAAACATGCATTTTTTTGTGAAAATTAGTTACATTTGATCATTTTAATGGAAGGAGAGACTTGGAGTTGACTTTATGTGACCAGGAGGTCACAAGTTCAAACTGTGGAATTAATCATTGAGATGTATGTGTATTAATATAGGCTACCTAAAATTCACCCTTCAGGGTACTGCTCTATCTCAACATATGTGAATGCAAAATGTTTCGAGCATTGGGTTGTCCTATCAATCAATCTCTAAATGAGTATAGTAATTTTGCAGAAAATGATGTATATTTCACAATTGACTAGTTTTGAGAAGAACCGTAGCAGTTTTTGCAAGCTGAATCAGAACTTGGACATATAAGCTCAAAATAAGGCACATTAATGGATATTAGACGCCACGTTAGAAATTTCAACAAGAAAAAATCCAAAGAAATTTATCCCATCAATCAAGGCAGATGATCTAATGGAGTATTGACTGGTGCAAAACAAGTCATCTTGAATTTAATTAAATGGTCCTTCCCTATAGTAGTTATTATAGAGCAAGATCAGAATAAGAAATTACATTTGTGGCATCTCGAGCACCCCCAAGACCTGCCTGTTGTAAGATAAGAAACTAAAATTAATTAGTTTATATTTTCCATAAATAACAAGCATATGAAGAAGCAAAATTAATGACACTGGACTGAATTGTAAACTTATACCTATAAAACTTTTAACTAAATTTGGTGAATTGAATTGGCCTGCGGTATAAGAGAGAACAAGATACTGCCAGCATTTAACCAATTTTAAAGCCTGCAGATAGGAGAAAATAGTTGTCATTTTATTATATAAATTAGTCAACGTATCAAAACCGAACCGAACCAACTGATTCAACCTGTTTTACCCCTCATTAGTTCAGATAGTTTGATTAAAAACCAAAACTAGCGAAATGCGGAAAAAATTATCCTAATTAAGGTCTTTTTTTTTTATGAACAAATGGCAATTGTAAATTAATAGGGTTTCAATTGATTTTGATTTTACTGTACAAAGTTAATTAATGTTTGAGAAAATTTGCATAAAATGGTCCCTTGCTAAAAACTAAAAGTAGTACATCTACCATGGATGAGATCATGCTAAATAATAGAAAAAGAACTGCAAATTTATCCATAAACAAATAGAATATTCGAGAAGCTAGTTAATGACATTAAACAAATATACCCATCCGTGTACTAAATATTATCGTTTTAACTAATTCACAGTTTTTAAGATAACAATTAACCGAATTAGATGATAAATTAATTTACCCTTTCAAGATTTTATTAATATGTTTAAATATTGATTGTTATAGTCTTCTCATCTTGTTATTGGAGATTAAATTATGGTTACCTTGAAAGTTGAACAAATTAATAGGGGTAAGAATGAAAAACTTAGAGAAAAAGTACATAGGAAATACAAAATGATAATAAAAAAAGAGATAATAAAATCCCTCTAAAATAACAATATTTAGTAGACGGAGGGAGTATAATTTACTAAATCCTTCCAACTGCTGAGCAAAATTATGCTAGGTTATAGATTTTGACGTCAGAAACCTCAGCCCAAAGTTGTATGTTTATCCATGGCAAATAACCACAACTAATAAGCATTTTAATTAGCATAATATAAAATAGTACAACTCGTTAAGATCATTGACAAGTATTTATTCTTATCTACAAAAAAACATGTATTGTTTTGTGGAAATTAGTTACATTTAACAAATTTTAAAATGGGAGGAGAACCTTGAAGTAACGATAAAGTTATTTCTGTGTGATCAGTAAGTTAGAAGTTCAAACTGTGAAATTAATCATTGACATGTGTGCGTGTCAGTATAGGTTACCTAAAATTCACTCTTTATGATACTGCTCTATCTTAACGTGCTTGAGTGCAAAATGTTTTGAGCGCTAAATGTCCTATCAATAATCTTTAAATGAGTATATTTATCTTGTAGAAAATGATGTATAATTCACACTTGACTAGTTGAGAAGAACCGTAGCAGTCTTTGCAAGCTGAATAAAAACTTTGGACATATAAGCTCAAAATTAGGCACATTAATGAAACTCAGAAGCCACGTTAAAAATTGCAACAAGAAAAATTCAAAGAAATTTATCTCACCAATTAAGGCATGCATATGACCTAATGAAGTATTGACTGGTGCAAACCAAGTCATCTTGACTTTAACTTCCCTCTTTCCTATATATACACACATGTATTTTCATATAATTTCATATCAAAACTCAAAAAAAAAAACAAAAATATGGCTTCATTTATACTACCTCTTATGCTTTTAATTTCAATACTAGGAATAACAAGTGCACAATCTATAGGTGTTTGCTATGGAAAGAACGGCAACAACTTACCTTCCGAAGCGGAAGTCGTCGCTCTTTACAAATCGAACAGCATCGGGAGAATGAGAATATACCATCCCGACAAACCGACACTCGACGCTCTTAGGGGATCGAACATCGAGCTAATCCTTGGAGCCCCGAACGACCAACTCCAGTCGCTCGCCAACGACGCGTCGGCTTGGGTTCAGGACAATGTCGTCCCTTACGCGTCCGACGTCAACATAAAATACATCGCCGTCGGGAACGAAGTTCACCCGGGCGACGCGAACTCGGGATTCGTCCTTCGAGCCATGCAGAACATGCAGAACGCGATCACGTCGGCGAATCTGCAGGGCCAGATCAAGGTCTCGACGGCGATCGACACGTCCTTGATTGGCACGAACTTCCCGCCGTCGAGCGGGGCGTTCAGCGACGCCGCGGTTCCTTACATCCGCCCGATCATTGACTTTCTGGTCAACAACGGGGCCCCGCTTCTGGCCAATGTGTACACGTTTTTCACTGATGACCCGAACGTCAGTCTCGAATACGAGTTGTTTACTTCGCCCGGGATTGTTGTTACGGACGGGCAGTTTCAGTACCAGAACTTGTTCGACGCGTTGTTGGACACGCTTTATGCTTCTCTTGAGAAGGCTGGCGGGGCCAGTTTGCAGGTTGTGGTGTCGGAAAGTGGGTGGCCGTCTGAAGGTAGCGGCAAGGCGAATGCTGCGAATGCAGGGACTTATTACAAGAACTTGATGAGTCATGTGGGGCAAGGAACGCCGAGAAAACAGGGACAGGCTATCGAGACTTACTTGTTCGCGATGTTTGACGAGAACCTCAAGGAAGCGGGAGTTGAGCAGCATTTTGGGCTGTTTCAACCTGATAAATCGAACAAATATCAGATCAATTTTGGTTGATGAAACATGTTAAGTGGTTGAACTGTAATATTATGGATTGATTAAATAAGGGTGCAGTGGCACCATGTGTACTACTTTACGTGTAAGATGCTTATAGAAGGGTATACATCGAATAACAAATTTTCGATTTCCTCGATATTTCTTTTTTTTTTTGATAATAGATTCCCTCGATATTTCATAAACTGGTACAAAATGGAAATCTTGTAAAACAAAATAACAATGGTGAAAATGAGAAACGGAAACAAGGAAATACAAATTCTAAAAAATATAGTTTTGGAAACTACCGAGAAACATGTAAATAATAAAAATGTAGAAGTATATTTATAAATTATAAAATTATAAAATTTTATACATATTATTTCATTCTATATAAAATACTAAGAAAACATATATTTTAAATTAATTTTTTTATCATAAAACAAATCTACTGTCAAGAGTGACGGTGCCAGGATTTCGATTGGGGTGTGGCATTCCGACCGGCGACCGGTGATCGTTATCCGGCGATCATAAATTCCGGTAGAACAAAATCGATTCAACAAAAAAAAAACCATATTTTTTAATTCTAGTTACTGTAATGAAAATAAAAAAATAGTACTAATAACAATAATATTTAAAATATGGTAGAAAATAATAACTAGTCTTTGTTAACATAAGGAGATGAAGTACTAAAAAATGTAACCAGCGGTAAAATATTTTTTTGAGATGTTAAATGTTGGAAACATTGCAAAATAGCTTTCTCCTCAACCCTAATAAAGATCTTCTTTTCAATGTAACACAACAAGCAATCTGACAATAGTTCATCTCCAAGCCGATTACGTAAATCAGACTACCCAAATCAACCCTAGAGAAATCTTCAAGATACTTTGATTTTATGTTTAACACAAAATGTGTTAACTTCTTTCAACAATTTTTCCCAACTTTGTTGTCTAAATGTGTTAACACTTTGAATATCACATTTTTAATTGAAATTTTAGTTTGATCAATTGAAATCTTTCATCTATGCTCATAAAAATAAATAAACAAATGAATTAATTAGGTTTACTTTTAGGTAAGGGATAAGTAATGGGCTTGTTTATAATTAATGGAATCAGCCCACTATCCCTTCAAACCCGCTCTTTGTTTTTCTTCTTCATTAACATTCTCATGGTTCCACCAGCAGACATTCTCACACCTCCACCAGCAGCAGCCAACCAAATTCCTCCTTTCGTTCTTTTGTCTCTTCGGCCGGCAGATTGGCGGTGTGGTAGAGGAATAACAATACACAGCGTATCATTATTTCAGGGGGCTGGGGTGTGGCAGCTGCCACACCATGCCACACCTTGGCACCGTCCCTGACCGTCAATAATGATTATTTCAAAATATTAAACAATAGTAAATAAGATTATCGAAAATAATAAAGTTTCATGGAATCTGAAAGTTGTGTTATATTTGATAAGTCGTAAAAAACCTAATTCATAATTAAATAATAATAATAATAATAAAATCCTTATATTATAAAATCCTGTTTTACTTCATTCCATATACTTACATTATTACGACTTATCAAATATAACACAATTTTCAGATTCCATGAAACTTTATTATCTTCGATAATCTTATTTACTATTCTTTAATAAAAAAAACACCTGCAATCGCGTACACCCACTTAGAAGATCATCATTTGCAGCTGCGACAAATATGCAGAGCTAGAAATGTATTTTAAATTTATTACTTCACATTTATTCAACATTTGATTATGTTTATAAGACGAGCTAAAACTGATAATACAATATGAAGAGATTCGTTAATAGTGTACAAAAAACATATAATTGTGAATATATAATTTCAATGTGTTACATTTATATTTTACTTTACTTTATTTTTTCTTAATAAATATAGATGTTATATTAAACATATTTGTTTATATTATAGTTTATTAGTAAACTTTTTTACAAAATACAAAATATAATTATTTTTAAATAATGATAAGTAAATTTTTTTTACAAATTTGTAGATCTGTGAGCCGGGCTTGGGTTTCAGTTATTTATAAAAAATTCGGCCCGAACCCAACTTATAATGATAAGTAAATTTTTTTTACAAATTTGTAGATCTGTGAGCCGGGCTTGGGTTTCAGTTATTTATAAAAAATCCGGCCCGAACCCAACTTATTATTTTTATGGAATGGGCCGAGCTTGGGCCACTTAATTTTTTGCTAGGCCCTGTTGGACCCGGCCCGGCCCATGCCAGGTCTAATTACAGCCTTTGCCATCGCAATGCTTTCTATTGTACCCCAAATGCCATCAAATGTTCCTTGCCTATAGTAATTATGATTGCTAGAGCAAGATCAGAACTAAAAATGATATTGGTGGCATCTCGAGCACCCCAAGATAAGAAACTAAAATTGGAACAAAAATTAGTCAAGTTAATATTTTCTGTAGAACACAAAATATGAATAATAAGCACATCAAGAAGCAAAAATGACACGGTTGGATTGAATTGTAAATTTATACCTATAAAATTTTAAATATAATTGAATTGACTTGCAATATAAGAGAATACGATGTTGCCAACAATTTAACCAGTTAATTCAATGCCTGCGGATCGGAGGAAAATAGTTGTCATTTTATTACATAAATTAATTAATTTATTAAAACCGAACCGAACCGAACCAACTGATTTAACCTGTTTTACCCCTTATTAGTTCAGTTAGTTTGATTAAATACCAACACTAGAGAAAAGCGGAAAAAAATTCTTATTAATTTTGATTTTACCGGCACAACGTAGATTAATGTTTGAGAATATTTGCAAAAATTTTGTCCTTGCTAAATTTAATTATTCACGGAAAATAAACTAAACCAACTAAAAAATGCACACTCTACATTGTTAAAACCTTGAGAACTGTCACAGATATAAAAACTGAGACCAAAACTCAGCAAAAAATCTGCAATGAGATAAATCCTCTCAAAATTACCAAAATTCCAGCTCCTAACAGAGCTTTACATTGAAAGACAAGTCAAGTACTAGGAGTTTCGAAACAGTGACAATACTGGAAGGAATATTGCCATATAGAAAGAGTTGTGACTAAGGTTAAGCATCTTACGATTTGGAAAAGCCGAGACTGCCAAGAATAGTTAGAATGTGATTTGGAGCCGGTCGGCTTAATGGTCAATCCACAAAAACAATGATATAACGTTTACATGACATGGTTGGAGCCAATAGGCCTAGTGGCCTACTATCTTTCTTTGACTTCCTCTTTCAATGAAGTCGTGGCCTACTATCTTTCTTTGACTTCCTCTTTCAATGAAGTCATTAATAAAATATTGGGGTAAATTTAAAAAAAAAAAAGTATCCTGTGATTTCATTCATTTGTAAAACGGGGTATGAGGAATTTCTTTTTGCAAAAAGAAGTCTGTAATTTTAAAAAGTTTGCAAAAAAGGGTCCGTGATTTCAAAATAGTGGTGTTACATTGAATATTTGAAATAATTTAACATACTAATAGTTAAACCTTATTATTTAAAATTATACTTCATGATGTGTATTATATATTTATGAACCATCTCGCAAAAATTCAGATAAAAACGAACAAGATTACCCATTTTCGTGATATAATTTATTAATGACAAGCCTCTATTTGCAAATTTTTCAAAACCACAGGCCCTTTTTTGAAAAATTAAATTCTTCAAACTCTATTTTACAAATGAGGGAAACCATACTGTACTTTTCTGAAATTTACCCATAAAAAAATTTGTTTAGGATTTAAACAAAATCCATTTTGCTTTACGGTGTTCCGATGACGTATGTTTGTCAATGTAGCAACCTCAATTGCATTTGACTTTAGATGATCATTTTTGGATTGATGAAGTTTCTTCACCGCAACAACTCGATCTGGTGATGTTTTAGCTCTGTAAACAACTCCATGACCTCTTTCCCCAATACAATATTTGGAGTCGAGTTCCGTCGCAAATCTTCATCTTTCATCAACATTGTAATCCCATTGTGCCTTATTAGTTTTAGGGTTTTTTTATAAAACATGACAAAAGCATGCCTTGTGAATTTTTTTTTTAAAAACATGTCTTTAATTTGTAACCGTTATAATTACGTCATAAAAAGAGTAATCTTATCAGTTTTGAATTGGAATTTTGAAGCTTAATTAATAAAAATATAATTCACCTAAATAATAAAATTTAGAATTTTTTTGAGAAGCATAAGTATTATTTTTTTAATTTAAATGGGATGAAAACTTTAAAAAATCATAATAAAATGAAATTTTTTCGAAAATTATTCAGATTTTGATGTATAATTCTTAAATAATATGGTTAAATTATAGGAATGTTAAATTGATTGATACCTCATCTAGCGCTATCATATTGGAAAATATTTTTTTTGCTAATAGTTACAAATCACATAACATGCTTTTGAAAAAAAAAATTTCACAATTTCTCTTTTTTCTTGCTAACAGTTACAAATCACATAACATGCTTTTAAAAAAAATTTCACAATGCTTGTTTTTGAAAATGAATGAAGTCACGTGACATGTTTTTTAAATTTACCCTTGTTTTTAATACTTCAGAAGAGAATGAAGAAAAATTGCAAGCACATACAACACAAAAGCACTACTCAATAACAGAGGCATACTGATTAGTTTGCTCTTTTTATTTCACACTCTACGAGTATTGTTACACAGGTTTATGTTGTTTCGTAATGCTTCGATTGGAGCCTCATGGAAAGATTTAATGTTGTGAATTTCAACTTCTAGTTCATTACACGAAAAATTGATAGCTGTCATGTCAAGCTTAACGACTTGTTAAAAGTTATTGGAGTGGAACCTGACAGCATATTATGGGAGAGATTCAACACATGTAGCAGTTATGCTCCCCATTTTGCTATGGAATATCACCAACTAATTGTTTTTGTCGTAAATCGGTAATTTTAAAAGAGCTTAAACTGTGTTTGGAATCCTTGTTTCCAATGGAATTCAATTCAATAGAATTCTATTTTGCCAAATCTGATGTTTGGAAAAAGTTTTTCATGAAAGAATCCCCTTGTGATTTCATTTCTTACCATGCATGAAGTGTATTTGAAATCTTGCAATATGTGGGCTGACTAAATCTGATGGAATTTGCCAGTCAGTTGATTCATACTAAGATGTTCAATTTCATTTAATTTTGATTAGTAAAATATTGGTTAAATCATATCGAACCTATCCAACACATAACTTGTAAACATCTAATCAAAATAAAGTTTAACCACAGACAAAAGTAATTGGCTTTCAGAGAGTAAAGTTGAGGAAGCTATATGATTGCTTTAAAAATTTGAGGAGGATGATAAGTTTTTTGGAACAGTATCGAGTAGACCTGTTCGCGGGTCGGGATACCAGCCAGGCCCGGCCAGAGCCGAGCTCGCTTTAATGGGCCAGGGTTTGGACACTCATTTTTTATAAAAACCCGGTTTAAGTTCGAGCCCGTCAAACCCCGAAAATTTATGGGTCGATCTTGGTTTTTATATAAATACCCAAACCCGGCTCGAGCCCGGCCCAACGAATAATTTTATTTATTTATTATATATTTATACATTAAATTTATAATTATTTTAAGATTTTAAATTTTATCCTATTAAATTTTTATACTTAATTACAATAAATGTTACTAAATATTAAAGATTTTAAGTAAATAATGCAATTATATTTAAAATTTAAATATATTTTAATTTTTTTTATATTTTTTCTATTAATTTAATAAAAAAAATTATAATAGAAAAAATATTGATGAACTTGGAAATGACCTTTTTAACCCGGTCCGAGTCTGAAATTTTAAAATACAGGTTTGGGTTAACATTTTTTTTAAAAAACCCGTCAAACCCAATCAAAATTTTGCACGGCTCGCTCGATGAACAGGTCTAGTAAGTAATACCTACGTATTACTAAGTTAAAAAAAAAGGTGAAAAGCGAAATTTTAGGAGGGTAATAATGGAAAGCAAATTAAGGACAATTTTGTAAATAAAAAAAATTAACCCACCGACCTAATGATATAATGCTTATATTGTACGCAGCATCCCAACGGCTATTCATTAGAACTAGAAGAAAAGTGAAACGGGGAGAAGAGTACGTTTGATGTGCCCTAATTTGCCTAACTTCAACAGAGCGAGTGCGGTTCGTAAACATGGGGGATTTTAAGAAAATTCAATCTTTAGCTTCTGGCTGCCTGGAACTGTTTTATGCGATTTTCGTTAGAGATTTTGTGGATTCCTTGATGATTAGAGGTAATGTAGATGCAATCTTGATATGATATATTGAATTTCAACTTCGCTAATTTCTTGCTTTAGGGTTTTATCTCCTCATCCAATTAAATCTAATTCAGGCAATTTTCCATCCTCTTTTGAATATAATTATTGTGTATCCATACTCCCATTGTTAGGTTATTTGGATTAGGGATTTTTGCTTTTTTGAATATAAAGAGTATATCGCTTTGGAACATCTTATCGTCTAAAAATTGAGCGAATCAATATTTATCTCTTTAGTAATTCTAATCTATTTTTCGATTTCTGCGTCATTCGATTTTAATCATTTTTTTATTTGAAGATTATGCCTTTCTAGTTTCTAGCATGCTGCGTTTAAAATTGATCAAATTTCGAATTGGGTACCTAATTGCCAAGATTGGATTTTGTTTTCTTCTTGTGAAGTTATTGGATATCCAATGCTTTTGAATTTTCACTAACTTTTTTTTCTCTTGGGCATCTGGAATTGAAGAATAGATGATTTTCTCCTTTCAGTATGGAATCTCTTTGATTTCGTGTATGAATTTTAAAGAGAATCATGCATGTTATTAAGCTTGTGTATGCTGGGCTGCTAATGAAATTTTTTATGTTGGGTGAATCTCTCTGTTCAGTTTTCATTTCACTCTTAAGTCTTAACCGTGTGCAGGTCACTACTTGTGGTTTGTCCAATGGTTCTTCTTTAAGCGTGATATGTAGAATTCATACAAGAGATTATAATTTTTCTCAATTTGAGACGAAGATTAAAGCAAAGTAGCAATTAATCAACATAATAGAGATAAAAGTTTTCCATTATCTCTCTGTCTACTTTGTGACCCTTCAAGAGCAATTTGTTGTAATTTTATTACAGTTGCATGCTTTTTTTTCCGTCCTCCCCTCTTTAAGAAAAGTTCCATAACAGTTGAGGGCTATAGATTGTTGTGCATGAGCTTGATATACATTTCTAGTAGTCCTCTCTTTGAGCGTCGATATTACTGGAAAACATAGAAAATGTCTTTTGCATATAGTTCTTTCCATACATAAAAACCCAAAAAATGATGTAGAAGTAAATTCCAATAAGGTATTGTATCATTCTTACTGGGATACTTATCACAGTTTTCTCATATCTTTTTTGGTTTATCATATAAGTTTTGTGGTATCATCTCCATGTCAAAATGCTTAATGAATATTAATATGGTATTAGTGTATGCCTATGTCAGTCATTGAGTAATGACATGTAATGGACAATGTTCTAATGCTTAATATATTGATGTGAAGTTGTGTTGAGCTTCATCAAGAATTGAAGAGATACGCCTTGCAATGCAACCGTGGCCACTCATAGAAAGATTATGCCAATGGCTTTACACTTGTACATTAGTTTTGTACACGATCCCTGGTGCGTGTTAAACACTGCTCATATAATTATAATGATTTTCGATCGAGTAGTTTTAACCCTACAAACTATTTGTAGGTGAAAGAAGCTGAGCAGGAAGAATTTGTGGAAATCGAAACAATCCAAGAGAAAGTATCCAAGAAAATTGTTGTTAATGATCTTTCTATGAAGGTTTAAAGATTTATGTACTATTAATGATGTTGGAAGCTTGAAAGGTAATCCCTCTTTTTAATTCTTTCTTCGACACTACCAGATTCCTTTATTTTAACTTTCTTTATGAAGGACAATGATGACTCTCAGTGAAATAAGAAATTAACATTTTCATTACAAAACAATATATGTACAACTTGCTGGAAAATTTTCGTTTCATACTTTCAGTGATTTGCTTTGGGTGGAAAAGATTTGGCTAGGTTTTTTCGCATATGTTATTTGTGCCTTTGAAGCTTATCAAAGATTGCAATTGCAATTTAGGTGTGTCGTTGAATCAGAACTTAGAACTGTAATGACCACGAAAGAAGTTTACAGTGCAATTTGGCTAGGCAGGTTTTATGTTGCTCTATATTATTTGCTCTATCTCAAGTTTTTAGTGCTCGTTTTCTTTCATGGAAGAAGTCCTTCCCTCTTGATTTTACTTCTCTGGTTTTGACTACATCTTGGGTAATTAAAGTGGTGATTTATCTTTTGTTTTGAATCTGAAAATTTATTTTGCTTCTCTCTAAACATTTTAATTTTGTTTTATTTGAAGTTACCCGTGTTTCAGTTTGAAGTTACTAGTGATTCTAATTTACTTACTTCTACTAAAACATGAAACTTTGCTTTTCCTGATATAATGGAGACACAACCAGACTCTAAAAAATATGTTTCAGTTTGAAGTTTCCAGTGATTCTAATTTACTTGATGGAAGATGAGGATAACTTCTACTAAAACATGAACTCTACTTTTCTTGATATAATGGAGACACAACCAGACTCTAAAAGATATGTTTCATTTTGAAGTATCATGTGATTCTAATTGACTTGAAGGAAGATGGGAACTACTTCTACTAAAACATGAAACTCCGCTTTTTTGATATAATGGAGACACGACTAGACTCTAAAAGATATGTTTCAGTTTGAAGTTTCCAGTGATTTTAATTTACTTGATGGAAGATGAAGGAATACTTCTACTAAAACATGAAACTCTGCTTTTCCTGATATAATGGAGATACAACCAGACTCTAAAAGATATGTTTCAGTTTGAAGTTTCCGGTGATTTTAATTTACTTGATGGAAGAGGAGGATTACTTTTACTAAAACATGAAACTATGCTTTTCTTGATATAATGGAGACACAGCCAGACTCTAAAAGATATGTTTCAGTTTGAAGTATATGTGATTCTAATTTACTTGATGGAACATGAGGATTACTTCTACTAAAACATGAAACTCTATTTTTCTTGATATAATGGAGACACAACCAGACTCTAAAAGATATGTTTCAGTTTGAAGTTTCTAGTGATTCTAATTTACTTGATGGAAGATGAGGATTACTTCTACTAAAACATGAAAATCTGCTTTTCCTTATATAATGGAGGCACAACCAGACTCTAAAAGATATGTTTCAGTTTGAAGTTTCCAGTGATTCTAATTTACTTGATGGAAGATGAGGATTACTTCTACTAAAACATGAAACTCTGCTTTTCCTGATATAATGGAGACACAACCAGACATTAAAAGATATGTTTTAGTTTGAAGTTTCCAGTGATTCTAATATACTTGATGGAAGATGAGGATTACTTCTACTTAAACATGAAACTCTGCTTCTCCTTACATAATGGAGACACAGCCAGACTCTAAAAGATAAGTTTCAGTTTGAAGTATCACGTGAAGATGAAGAATACTTCTACTAAAACTTGGAACTGTTGACTTTCCCTATTTTGATATAATACTTATACAGATGGACTCTTAAAAAATAAGTGCAAGTGATTCTAATATTCTTGATGAAATATGAAAATTACTTCTATTGAAACTTGGAAGTAGGCTTTTCCAATAATACTTTCACAGCTAGACTCTTGAAAGATAATTTTCTTGATGAAAGATGAGGATTACTTATATTGAATCTTGAAACTCAACTTTCCTAACATAATATAATGCATGTGCAATCCGACACAAAGATTTATTTTGTTATCATGCTAAGTGGGTTTTATGTTGTTGCTCTACAATATTTTCTCCATTGTGCAAATTGTGCAACCTTGTAGTGTTTATCTGTCGAGCAGTCTTACTTCTACAAAGTACAAACTATTGTTGGTGATTGAAACTGAGCAGGAAACATTGATTTAATCCGAAATAATCCAAACGAAATTTTGAAGCAAGTTTATGTTAATGATCTTTCTGAAAAGGTTAAAGAAATTTCTGTTCTTTTACTGACTTTTGAAGCATGAAAGGTGATCCATCCTTTTAATTCTTTCTCTGTCGGGCTTTCAGCTTATGAAATTTCTGAATATATTGAAAGGTTTATTCTTCAATTGAGTTTATAGTTCTCGTTTTCATGATTAGTATTATTTACTTAGTACTTGCTAAAGGCTAAAGAATCTCTGTTAATGATATTTCTAAAAGGCTAAGATTTTAAAGATCTATTAATAACGCTGGAGGCTTGAAAGGTGATCCATCCTTTTAATTCTTACTCTGTCGCTCTTTTCACTCATGAAATTTCTGAAAACATTGAAAGGTTCATTCTTCAATTGATTTATGAGCTAACAGTTTTATTTTCGTGATTAGCATTGTTTACTTGGTACTTGCTGAAGATGCTATTAATAGTGAAAGACAAATCTGATAGCACCATACACTGAAAAAACTCTCTTGATTTTAAGGCATCAATTTGATTCTGACTTTCTCTTTATCGTGCGTAATTCAGAGATTATTGTTTGATGTAAGATGAGGATTTCTTCTACTGAATCTTGGAACCTGGCTTTGCCTATGTAATGAGACTTGTCAGAAGCAGGGGAGAGAACACCTGGTCGAAGTGATTACGAACCTTATAATTAAAAGGCAATTACAATGATTGCCAAATTTTGCAGGTTTTCATTTGAAGTTGCAGGTTACAGATGCAAATGGTAAAGATGTGGTTTGCTTGATAAAGAATTCAGCTATGTTGGGGGATCATTGTACATATTACACGTCTCCCAAATTTGGTAACTTACGTTAAACTCATATCTTTGCTAAAATTGAGAATACAGAGGTAATTGTAATATAGAGTTTCTTAAAGCTGTTATATTTCCATTAATTTTTGAAATTCATGCATGCTTACAGGGAGTAAGGCATTTTGATGAGATTTTGCAAGAGGTAGATGGTATTATTATTTCTCGTGGAAACTTGGCTGTGGATCTCCCACCATGGAAGGTTTGCTTTCAAATATGAGACTTAAATTTCCAGCTTCATAATTACTAGGCATTTTGAATTTACTATTTTATATGAATATCTTGTGAATTGAGTAAATAAGAAGGAAACTTCAATTATCAAAAAATTTGCTGTCTGACCTGCCTTAATGCCCTCATTTGAGTTTGAAATGACTAGGAAAAGAAGAAATGCTCTACTTACTATATTATAATTCGGGGAAATTGTCAACTTTGGTCTACCTTTCCTACCTTTGGTTTTTAAGTTTTTTGTAAGTTTCGTTAACATAATCACATATCATCATTAGAGGTCTAATAGACAAACCATTGTTTTGATATTATATTATCTATTAGAGGACTGATAGACATCGATTAGATATCACCATTTATGACAGATACAAAAGAGGAGAATCATTTGTCTAATATATGTATATCTCTACTAAAGAAACATTGTTTTGATGTTATCCATCAGAGGTTCAAATATATATCTAATAGACGTGTATCTTATTTCTCACAATTTTCAAAAACTATTCGGTATTTATTAGATACATTGATGAACATAGGAGAAACAATCTACCACCTCGGATTTTAATGAGAAATAGAGGAGTTGGTGATTTAGGTGCTCAATTAGGTAGCTCTAAAACAGGAAAGAGACACCCTTCTAGAAAATTCAATTAGTTAAGAGAGTTATCCTAGCTGGAACTTGGAATATGTTAGCATGATGGCATGCCTCCGTATTACGCCATGATTCATTCTTTGATATCATCTAAAAGGAAGTTAGCATGAGCTTGGTAGAGATTTTGGAAAGTAGTACTAATTAG
>CATIWQ010715004.1:0-17470 GCA_949673415.1 Euphorbia schlechtendalii
CATTCCAAAAGGCTTATCCTCGGTAACGGTGCCAAAAACCTTATTCCCCACTTTTCTACTTATAAAATAAAAGATCTAAATATGAACAGGTGTTGTCAGTACCGATTATCAAATAGAAAAATGATGATAACTGCAAGTATATAGTTGCAAATTAGTTTTGAAAGATATCGATCCCACTGGGAACGAATATCTATATGCTTTGCATCTAATATGTTAATCTGTTCATTCGTCTGTCTACCATTCAAAACCTTCAACTTATTTTATTTTCTTTCATTTCGTTACTCTAATTGATCCTTAGAATTGAATTCTTTCCTTGTCGGATTGATATCTTTTAAAACTACATCGCAACTATATACTTGCAGTTATCATCATTTTTCTATTTGATAAGCGGTATTGACAACACCTCTTCATATTTAGAACTTTTATATTATCTACATTGATCTCTACTTTTCTTCAAGTCTCAAAAGTTTCCTTCTCCTCCTTCACCTTCTTAGTCTTCTCAAGTCTCTCTAGGAAAGGTGGTTTAGTCTAGGTCTGATCATTGTTTCTTCCATTTCAATGGGAGTCACTATGATCACTTCTTTTCCTCCACTCTTAGTGGTGGTATCTCTACCTCCTTCCCACTCCTCAAGGTGATTGCACTTACATTTTACCTTGGGTTTACTTTCGTTTAGGATGGAAGTTTCCCCATGCTTTCGATCTTGGAAAGAGAGAGTGCTATTTGAATCATTTACTTTTCCTGGTTGGTAAATTTACCTTCCAACCCTTGAATATGGTAGTTGATCATCTCGAACCACTTATGTGTACTCTCCACGAGAGCATTTAACAAGTCATAGGAACTTCTTTGGGAGGAATTATTGAATTTTTTATGTGTGACTTGATGTTGAGGTTATCTTGGTAGGAGTGGTACCATATGTTGTGGGGAGTCTCAAGGCAACATGATTTTGTGGTCCCTGTGGTTGTTGGCGATCATTATTGCCCCATCCCAATGTAGGGTTATCTCGCTAAGCGGCTTGACTCCTTTGTTGAGGTGGTACGTACATTTACCTATTCCTATAGTAACCCATTGCGCAGACTTTCTCAAACTCTGGATCTCCAATGCGAAGACATTTTTCTATTACATGGTTGGTCTTTGTATAAATATCGCAAGCTTTAACGACTTCATTCTTGATAGCCATAGCGTGGATAAGCTTAACCAAATTCTCTATCTTATTTTTAAGTTCATATCCATTGCTCTTGCTGATTATCCTTGTGGTAGATCTATGGTCACGATCACCAAATTGTTAAGCATTGTTCGCTATAGTCTTTATAAGTTCCCAAGATACTATGGGAGACTTATTGATGAGGGCTCCTCCACTTTCCGCATCAATGATTGCTTGCTTGGTCTCGGGAAGTCCTTTATAAAAGATTTGGAGTAAGGCTTGTGATGTGTAACCGTGAGGAGGGAAGTAAGCGACAAAGTGCTGAAATCTCTCATAAAAATCATGGAGATTCTCTGTGTCCTTCATCCTCGCTACACAAATCTACCTTCTCAAAGTGGTTGCTCTCATTACTGGAAAGAATATTTCTAAAAAGACTTTGGATATCTCTTCCCATGTTGCTATTGACCCTGGTGCTAGATAGAAAAACTAGTCCTTAGCAGTATCTTTAAGAGAGGAGGGAAAAGCCTAAAGAAACTCTTTATGGCTTCATCGTAGCTCATGTCATGTGAAGCTACTGTAAATGCTTGTATAAATCTTCAGTGGCTATCTTGATGAACTTTGGCAGTCTCTTTACCTATTATAAAGAGACTCTTTATGGCTTCATCATAGCGCACATCATGTGAAACTATTGTAAATGCTTGTAGGAATCTTTGGTGCCTGATGAACTTTAGCAGGCTCTAGATAAATCTAGAACTCATTTCAAAATTTTCAGCTTCTATCTCCACCGGATAAGTGATGCATAGCGGCTGCTGATTCACCACGATCGTTACGAGGTCTTTGACCGACCGCTCTTGGTTAACCATGGTCACTATGGCTACTTGAGGTTCAATATATGAGTTGTTATGGTCAAATAGTCCTTTTGTTAAAGTTGGGTTGATATTAGGTTCAGTTGAAGTCTTTGTAAGATGTCGAGACTCTCTTTCTTCATGAACTTACCTAGCGTGAGCTCGTTGGATTTTTCTATCTCTGGATCAAAGAGAAGTTTGTTGCCACCAGTTGTGGCTCTGGTCATTCAAAGAAAAGAAAAACAAAGTTAGTGGAACTGTCCCCAACAATGATGCCAAAATTTGATGGGTGTCGAGACCACCAAAAATAACCCGTGCATAGAAAAATAACTCGTAGTAATTAGTTTCTTTGGATATCGTTGAGAGTTTGAAAATTGAAAGTAAAAGAGAGTGTGAAACTATTGTAAAAAGACTAACTTAACCAATTGAGAAAGACCCATGTATCATAATGATCACTAGACAAGGAATAAATTGCACCTGGTCCTAGGTTTTGTTATACTAGCGCTTTGAACAATACAACGTTAGCAACTCTTCCTTACTTCGTATGGGGATTGTACTTCGCACCTCAATCTCCTTCTTACCTATCATGACTCTTAACATCGCTCTAGAGAGCTCTCTAGAAAATAGCAACGGGTACTAGAAAAGCCTAAACCCTAACCGATAGGTAGTAAAACTCCTAAAAGATGTTAGATTATTGAATCTCCAGTCTCAGTGATGATATAGAGACTGGTATCACTCACTCTTCCTTAGGCACAGTTACGGATGCAAAAGTAGGAGATAACAATAAAATCGCAAAGGCTTTCCTTATGGTTGATCAGACCATAGA
The DNA here is from genome assembly GCA_949673415.1 of Euphorbia schlechtendalii. Lineage (NCBI taxonomy): Eukaryota > Viridiplantae > Streptophyta > Magnoliopsida > Malpighiales > Euphorbiaceae > Euphorbia > Euphorbia schlechtendalii. The sequence continues at coordinate 2,814 of CATIWQ010715004.1, forward strand.
GAGACTAAAGATCCAATAATAATAAGCACCGAGATCAGCAAATAAGTCACCTTGCATATTGTTGTGTTTAAGGTTGATTCCTCACATTAATCATACATGGCCTTGACCCTTTCTTGGTCAAGTCACTATGAAATTAGCTAAACATGACTAAAATTAAAGATGACAAAAGATTAAGAGACCTAATGTAAAATTGCGAATGAATAAAAAGAACTGCAAAACTAATTGTGAAATCGGAATTGAAAGTAAAACAAAGTTTCTTCAAAGTAAACTAAATGTAAAAAAGTTGGAAAACTAAGGATAAAAAATAATGTAGTTCTAAACTAATTTGGATTCGGATTACAACTAAAACTATGAAAACTTAAAAATAAATTCTAACTTCAAATTCTTGACTCTCTTCTTCTTATGGGATTCGGCCTATATGTATAGCTATATGGCCGAATCCATTATTCTTAGTCTTTGATTTCACTTATTCCTTTTTTGGTCTTATCCTTAGCCTTTTACTTGGAGATAAAATAGAGTTTATCCTCTCTCCAAAATAGAGTTTATGAAGGGGAACAACTCTTCTTTGAACTAAAACTTCTTAAAAATAGACTTTCCCAAACTAAAGACTTATCTATTGACTTTTATGCTCTTATAGTACAAGTGGATGTGTTTCTGACATTCTGGAAGATTCTAGAATTTGCAAAAGTCACCGGGAACTACTATTCTCGATGAAAGTACTGGGATCTCGGTGGAATGCTATTTTTATGTGTTTTAACCAACTTTCATCAAAATCACTTAAAATCCCTTAAATGATAGAAAATAGTAATAACAAAGCCCATAAAGACTAAAATATGCTTATAAAGATATAAAATTGAGTACAAAAACATGTTAGATTTACAACCTATCAACCGACTCTTTTCCTTTGAGCTGCCACCTATGCCATTGGACTGCTTGGATTTATTGTTGTTGTTTGGAGAAGTTGAGTTTTCAAAGGCAACTCATCAATAGTTTCCTCGATGGATGCCTCAAGCTCACTCATGTGAGAGACTACATCCTCTTGGGGACATCCTCTGGAAAGACTGATGGCTCCACCCTTGTCTTCTTCAATCTGATATTCTGGGTTTGGTATACCTATAATTAAGCTAAGGGAACTTTAACTTGCTGAAATGATTAAATTCAAAAGTTATCTTCACTGGTAGTAGCTGATATCTAATTTCCTTCTCATAGATGGACACAATCTACTCTCACCACCTTCAAGATTGAAGTGATCAGGTAACAAAGGGTTGTTACCTTGGTGAATTGATGTAAGATCAGCACGGGCCAATTGAGATGCTTTCTTTCCACCACATGGTACACAATGCACCGATCCATCTTAGTGTAGCTAGAAAGAGATCTAGTCTTTGGAATCAACACCCTCACCAATAGCTCATGGAAAGCTCTTTCACTCCATGATAGCTCTGAATCGCTGATTTTGCTAGATCTGTAATAAGCCGGAAGTTCCCAAGTCTCCAAAATCGCCACCGCTTCTTCTTCTCCATTCCTTCTAAGCACAATGCCTTTCAAAGGAATGCGCAAGATGCTAAATATCTACCTTGTTGAGATGAGGTAGTAAGTTTATTCAATGTCTATCATCAAGATGTGAGGATATCCTTCTATTATGTAGAGATTGGAACAGAACTTCTGCATCCCTTCCTTGATTGTTGGCCCATCAAGTAGCAAGAAATTGCTGAGATTGTGTTGTTTGATCACCTCTGACAAAGCCTTGTTCTAAAGGAAATCATCATAGTCCACTTTGAAATCAAGACCAAAGTCCTTATACTTCACTTGAGTGAACACACTACCTTGAGGCAAGATTCTCTTCTTAGTTGTGCCATTAATGTTAACAAACATGTTTTGCTGGGATTCTCCTTGAAGGATATACTGAATTTTTTCCTTGACATTGTTGAGAAGATGCCATCTACATAGATTTGAGAGTAAAAGAAATTATGGTTTTGAGAGAGTAATTGCTTTGAGAGTTGGATTGCAAGCGAGTTTCTCTCTCCAGCTTAATCTCCCTTATATAAGTGATTTCCCTACAACACAGTCTGTGTCCTCTCCATATGTAAACATCAATTTTAATAGTGAGATGGAATAATAATTTAACTAACTTAGTTAAATGATGTTGTTTTAGATTGGACGATTGCAATTCAAAAGACCTTTCAATAAAGTGGCTTTTTGAGATTTTAACCAAGAAAACTTAAATTAACGGTGTTAACGCAAAAATAAACAAGGTTAAATACATGTCACCTTATTCCACTCAGTTCAACTTTTGATCTTGCTTTTCAACACTTAGAAAAGTTTCTAGGATTTCATCGAATTGGGTTCACCTCTCTAAATAGCTCTTTGAGTGAGTTGAATTTCTCCTTTACTAAAGGCTTAGCAAATATATAAGCTCGCTGCTCCTTTGAGGAACATACTCCAATTTGGCATCTCCTCTAAGCACATGATCCCTTATGAAGTGATGTCTTCTATTTACACGCTTCATCCTACCATGATGAACTAGATTCTTGGATAGGTCAATTGCGCTCTTGCTATCACAAATAACTTCTAGGCATTTTGACTTTATACCATATTCCTCTAGTTTTTGCTTAATCTATAGCAGTTGTGCTATGCAACTTCCTGCTGCCATGTACTCAGCTTCTATAAACTTAGTGCAATAGAAGTTTGCTTCTTGCTATACTAAGAGATAAGACATTTTCCAAGGAAATGGCATCCTTTAGCTATGCTTTTTCTGTCGAGCTTGTCCTTTCCATAACCTGCAACTATGTATCCTCTAAGAGTAAAATTTGAGCTATTGGGATACCATAGATCTACAACAATAAAAGTATCAGAGAATTCTCTTAATAGTTGATAAGTGAGATTCTCTAGGGTCAACTTGATAACGAGCGCAATAAAAAAAATTATTGAATATCATACCTACTAGTAGTTAAGTAAAGGAGAGAACCAGTAATACCTTTGTAGAACTTACTATTTACAAGTTTACTAGCTTCATCCTTACTTAAAAACTGTATCAATGGCCTTGGGAGTTGAAATTGGCTTTGAATGATCCATATCAGACTTCTTTGGCATATTTATCTTGGATAATGAAGATTCCATCTTCACTTTACTTTATCTGCAGTTAGAGGAAAAAGTTGAGCTCTACCATCATTGACATTTCAAACTCGCTCTTCATCTTCTTGTTGAACTCCTTGCAAAGCTTTTCATCAATTTCTCCAAATAACATATCAACCACATAGATATGGACTAGCAACACATCTTCCTTCTTTTGCTTGATAAACAGAGTTGTATTAGCTGTGCCTCATTCATAGCCTTTCCTGAGTAGGAAGTTGGTCAACCTCTCATACCAAGCACGAGGAGGTTGCTTCAATCCATATAGAGATTTCTTCAATTTGAAGACATGCTCAGAATTCTTTTCATCTTCAAAGCATGGGGGCTAGTGCACAAAAACTTCCTCTTGAATGAAGCCATTTAGGAAATCACTCTTGATATCCATTTGAAATAGTTTTAAATTCATAAGGGATGCAAAAAAGCACATAGAATATTAATTGTTTCAAGATGAACTATAGGTCCATAGGTCTCATCATAATCGATTCCTTCTTGCTAGTTGTAGCTTTGAGCAATAAGCCTGGCCTTATTTCTAATGACAACGCCATCTTTATCAAACTTGTTCTTGAAAACCCATTTGGTGGTGATGATTGATTACTCTTTGGGCTTAGGAACTAGATCCCAAACATCATTACGCTTGAACTGATCCAATTCCTCTTGCATCTTGATCATCTAGTAGTCATCTCCTTCTACATCTTCAAACTTCTTATGTTCAATCAATGAAATGAAAGTCTGGATGGCTCATCATCATGCTGAGTTGACCTCGCGTCATCACTAGATTATAAACATCATTTACAATCCTATTGATTAGGTGATTGCAATGAGTTCTAATCTCCCTTGGAAGACTCAGATCTACAACAGGAGTCTCTGCATTGGGTTGTTGAGGCTAAGGTTGATCTTCTTCTTCATTGAAGTTGATAGAAAGATCTTCATAACCTTTAACTTCCTCAGTTTCTGGCTCTTATATTAGGTTGGGAAGTACAGAGATTGGCATTTTGAGTTGATTATCTGCTTGGATTACTCCTTCATCTTCATCAGATGGACGTCTACCTAGATTGTTAGTTTCATTGGAATGTACATGCATAGACTCCTCTAAAAGACTAGTTCTTTTGACATATATTCTACATGTCATGTTGTTAGTTGAGTAACAAAGATTGATACCTTCATCAGCCTTCACATCAAACTTACCTAGTTGCTCCTTGGTATTGGATATAAAAGACCTACAGTCAAAGGATTTGAGATGACCAATCTTAGGCTTGCACCCTCGCTAAAGCTCATTGGATGTTTTCTCTGAAATTGGGCGAATTAGAACCTGATTAAGAATATAACAAACTATGTTAACTATTTTCCTATTGGTAGATTGTTATCACTCATCATGGATCGAGTCATCTCAACTATGATTCTGTTCTTCCTTTCTACAACCCCATTTTGTTGAGGTGTATAAGGAGCAGTTGTGGTCAATACCATGCACTGAATAGAATTCTTCAAAATGAAAGTTCTCGAATTCACATCCATGATCATCTGAATTCTACAAATTTTAATTCCTAGTTCATTCATTATCCAGTTACCGAGTTTGACTAACGACTTAAAGGTTTCATCTTTGCTACTTAGCAAGACTACCCATGTGAATCTTATGAAGTCATCCACAACCACCAAGGAAAATCTCTTTCAGCCCATGCTCATAGGTTAAACAGGGCCAAAAAGCTCTAATTGTGGAAGCTCCAATGGTCTCTTAGATACTACGTTGTTAATTGATCTAAATGATAATCTAGCCTGCTTACCAAGTTGACAAGCTGAAAAAAGCTTATCTTTGTCGAAGCTGATACTGGGTAAACCCATAACTAGTTGCTTTTTTGCCATTTTCGATAGAATGTTCATATTTATATGACCTAACCTTTAGTTCCAAAACCATGAAATATCTTTCTTGGATAAGAGACAAATGTTAGTGGAGCCAAAATCAATCATATAAACATTAATAATTCTAGAAGTAAAGAGAATAGTAGAATTAATCTTACAATCAATAATTGAGCAACCTACTAAGTTAAATGTAACTTTACTGCCTTTATGACAAAGCTAAGCTATGATAATCACATTAAACTTGAGTCCTTTGACTAGGGATACCTCATCAATTGAAGGAGAAACACCCACTATGCCACTTCTAACAATCTTGCCTCTTTAGTTATCTCCAAAATTGATGTTTCCATTTCTTTTACGCTCGAATGAGATGAATTAAGTCTCATCTCTCATCATATGCCTCAAGCACCCGCTATCCAAATACCACAGTTTAGTGTCATTAACGGATCTCAGGCTCACGTGCAAAACAATTACGTTTTCTTAGGTACCCATGCTTTTGAGCTGGATCATCCTTTTTTAGCAGTGCTTAAGTTACTCCGGTCGTACTCGTCATAGTAACCATTTTTATACATGCACAAGACAATAGCATGTCCGGCCTTCCCCAAAAACCACATGCCACTTTTGGTTTAGGCTGACTTGCTTTCTTCTTTGGAGAAGATTTCTTCCCCTTATTAGAATTGCGAGTTTGGTTACTCAGAGCTTCATTGTTGGTTGGAGGAGGAACCTGTTCCTTCTTCAAAGCTGCTAGTTCTGCTGTCAACTCTTCTAATTGCTTAGTGAGCTTGCTGTTATGACGTTCATAATACTAAGCTTTTTCTTAAAAAAAGCAGAAGTCAAGACATAAGAAAGCAATAGTGTCTTCCTGATCCTCACTTCTCACTAGTTCCTTGATGTTCTTGACTGACTTATTAATTAGCTTCATAACATCAAAGAGTATATGGCGAACTCTTCAATGGAAAGGGATTTCAGAATGGACCTCATCTTGAGGGTTCGTCCCTTTATTTTGCTCAACTCTAGAGCCAACATCGAAATGGTTGTTATTTGAGGTAGATGTTGAGCTCTCGCCCTTCTCTCTATCAATCATCATCAAGCAAAGGTTGGCAGAATCAGTTGATTCTTCATCAAATGATGAAGATTCTTCTAAATCACTCCATGTGGAAGTAAGTGCCTCATTTTTCCACCCATACTTTCTTGAATAAATCCTTCTTTGATTTAGGATAAAACAACTAGATATGGCCTTTTTTTCACCACAACCAAAGCATTTAATATCTTTGTTGTATTCCTTCTTTTATCCTTCCTTGGCTCATCGCCTATGTTAAGTTGGCTTGTTTTTGCTAGGAAACTTCTTCTTGTTGAATTTTCCATCCTTCTTCATAAAGCACTTAAATCTTCTGGTGAGAAGTGTCATCTACTCAACTGAATAATCACTAATACTCCTGTTGGATGAGTCAGCTTTCAAGATAGTAGCTCTTCCTTCTTTCTCCTTACCTTTATTCCTCTTAAAGTCATCATCATATTACTTTAGGGACATTTCCTTAGTCAACATGGTGCCTATCATCTCATCATAGTTATAGGTATTCAAGTCATAGGCTTCCTCAATCGTGCTCTTTTTTGCATCCCACTCCTTGACGAGGACTCTAAGGATCCTCTTCACCATCTCTTCCTCGATGAAGTCCTTGCCTAACAACTTGAGTTCACTAATGATGTTAATGAACCTAGTATTCATAGATTGAATACCCTCACTGGCACTCATCTAGAAATAGCTCATATTCCCGGAGCATAAGATTGATCTTTGACTCCTTCACTTTATCAATTCCCTCATAGGTGACTTCCAACTTTCTCTATATCTCCTGTGTTATCTCACATTCTGAGACCTTGTTGAACACTCTCAAATTTAACACCAATGTAAGGAGCCTTAAGTCAATGTTATCATAGTCTTCTAGATCAACTAGAACATGTTCCCCATTCCTCACAATAGTAGGAATCATGGGTCTTAATTTGATCCTGCATGCTTTGTGAATCTATGAAATTGATCATTCTATTTTCTAAAATGTGTAATGCCGGCCATCGAATAGTATAAGCCTAGTAACAGACATTCCTTCCTTAAGGAGTATAGTCTACCCATTTTCAGAACTGAAAGAGTAATTAATAAAGTCATCTCTAGATGATGAGTCTATAAGTTGAGCACTTGCTCTGATACCACTTGTTGGTCTGTTTTAGCCTTAATAATTGTGCATATGTGGGTGAATGCAAATTAATTTGTTCTTTTTAGATTTAAAATTTGATTTCCAAGTTATTTAAATGAGTGTGCTAAGTAACTTAAACTGAGTGCACTTTTGAACTAAAAACTAAAAGCTAATCAACTTAGCTAATTTAGTTTACCTTCAAGCTGTGCTGAGTATCTTACTCAACTCATGATGGTTTTCAAGCAATTATACAAAAAAATGAGAGATGATGTAAAAGCGCAAAACACTATTAAGGAAATAAAAGATATTAAGGAAAGATTACACTTGAGATTTTATCCTCATTTAGCCCGAGCCTACATCCAGTCCCCGAATTCCTTTCTGAACTTTAATCCACTAGTGATTTCTTTCCTTTAATAGGTGGAGAAGCCTTTATAGTGGGTAGACGATTACAGAAAGTACCCTCATTTCTAACTACCTCTTAATACTCAGTTTGGGTACCCTTCCCAAGCTGACTCACTCAAATGTTTAGAAGAATTTAAGAACAGAGAATTTCAACTTATAAAAATCGTTGAATCCTTTACAATGTAATAGCTTAGCTAAGATTCTAAGCCTATCTGATTTCTCTTTAAACAAACTGATTGGAAACTGGTTGTTGTTTTTTATCACTTGAGATGGAATTTCTTAACACTAGGATTACTTTAGCAGAGATTCATCTCTTAAGAAATTCGACGTGATTCACCAAGTTGTAACGTTTTCTCTAGTCTCTATTTATAGTTATAGAAGCTAAAAGTATTCATTGCAAACTTCTCATCTTGACTTGTTCTTCAAAATCTCTTCTCTTCACAGCTTCCAAATCTGCTCATTTGAAACAGATTCCAAGACGTTTAGAGTTAGCGATTTCAAACGTTGAGGTGTGAGATTAATCCATTAATCTTTAATTCGTCAATAACTCATATCTTCAAGCAAATCCATTTGAAAGAGGAGTAAGCAAGATACAACATGGAAGATTGTAGTTAGCTGCTTGGCTAAAGTTGTTGATTTGCACGGAGACATTGAAAAATGGTGCATGTTAGAAGATACCTTTTTTACTTGGACGTTATCCAACATTCCATACTGACATCTTTTTGGTTGTGAGGACTACATGAATATCTGTTTTGAATTCATTGCTTTTTACTTGAAAAGCATCAAAGGGAATATTCTGTAATCACAGAATCTATTAAACGCACAAGTGTCATAATAAAAATAAGTGTCTCAAGTTACTCAACTTTTAACAAAATAAAGCTACTCAGCTTCGTTTGAGTTATATCGCATAAATTATAAAGTACACAGCCACTCAACTTTTCCTTCTCTAAGCCGTAACTTAATTAAGACTCAGCAAAACTGAGTTGTTTTCCCCAAAATAATCTCAAGTAAAACTTGCTTAATTAAGAGTCTACTTAGTACTTAATTAATTTCACTATCCTAAGAAATCTGTTATTTCAAAACTCTAAGTATTGTTAAGTACTATTAACGAATTTCAAATTGGAAGAGTCTCAACCGAAAATCTCTTTACTCTAATTCGTAGATGACACCCTTTGTTTTCTTCTGGATGATGTGGCTCTTGTTCAACAATTTATGCATATTTTGAAATACTTCGAGATGATTCTTGGGCCCCGTATAAATTTCCACAAGAGTTCTTTACTTGGAGTTAATTCCATGGATCATCTTTTACGATCTTGTGCTGCAATTTTGGGAAGCCAAATTGAAAAATTCTCGATCACATATCTTGGAGCACCTCTTTGTATTAATCATCTTCTAGTAGCGAATTGGGAGCCTCTAATTGCTAAATTAAAGAAATGATTGGCAACTTGGAAAGGAAGTTGTCTTTCGTACGTTGGACAACTGGTTCTAATCAAATCAGTACTCTCATCGCTTCCAATATACTTGTTGTCATTATTTGAATGTCCCAAATCAGTGAATGTGAAATTGACTCGCTTAGTGAGGAATTTTCTATGGCTAGGGGATTCTACCATAAATGGAATTTGTAAAGTAAGCTAAGACACAATCCATTTACCAAAGTGTCTTGGAGGGTTATACATTCAGGATTTTACTTTGTTAAATTACAACTTGCTTATCAAATAGTTTTCAAGATGCGACAAGTAAATCGAAGCTCTCTTTGTTTCATTTTTTGTATTGATATATATGGGTTTCAATCTTGGGATGACATTGTGAAATCGGAACCCATGCGCTTATTACCAATTTGGATGATTATTTTTGCTTGTTACTTGTTGCTGTAGAAATCAGCATTATTGGGAATTTTTCATCTCCAGTTACCGTGTAAGGGTTGGTGACGGGAATAGAGCATCCTTCTAGCATGACAATTGGACATCGAATCAACCATTGCAATCATTATTTCTAGAATTATTAGCCATTTGTAATATGAAGAATTCATCGGTTTTGTGAGGCTGCGATTTTGTCTTTAGGGCATTTGCAAAATAGTTCTGGAAGAGAAATTTAAGGAATTCTTTAAGGAGTCATTGCCTTCAACTACGGAGCTGGATTTTTTTGTCAACGCCACATATTTTCCAGCCCACTACTATTGAATCTGACATCTTGTACAACATGGGACAGTTACATTTCACAGTGGCTCGTGATCAATTCTTGTGGGATATCAACGATAAAAAATTATTCTCGACTTCCTCATTTTGTGTTAGTTACTACTTTGCACCGCATTGGCCTCAACTGGTGTTGGATTTTAATTTCATTCAGAGTTCCTGTCTTCTCCCAAAAAGAACATTCTTTGGCTGGTTGCTATTTCACGGTAGGCTCCCAACCCGAGCATTTCTATTTTCAAGAGGTTGCAATTCAATTATGGATACATCTTGCCCTTTCTGTCTAGAGACTAAAACAATGGACCATATCTTACTATTATGTCGCTCGAGTTTAAAGGTATTGTATGAGGCTCTAAGATGGCTGGGAATTTATTTGCCAATCCCCAAACAACATTGGTTTATTTGAGGTTTGGTGTACGCAATTTGGGGTTGGCTCTAAAGGTGAATTCGGGACATCACTTTGGTATATCATCTCTTGGAAACTATGGAAAGGAAGAAACAAATTCATCTTCATGGGAAATCTCTCTTCGAACGATATTTTCCTATCAATTGTACATTTATGTTGGTTCTTAATTAAATGAAATAGATGACATTTATGTTGTTCGGTCTCAGATCTTTTTGCAAATTCAAGACTACTACTTTGTAACTAAGCTGAAATTCTCTACTTGAGAATTGAAACCTTTTAATTATTAATAAGATTTGGCCTAGTTGGGAACTTGCTTACATAAATACCAACCTAATTGGAATGCTTGTGACTTGTTTTCCTACAAATGTCTTTTACCTTTAAAAAAATTAATTTTTTCACCAAATATGAATTTAATTAGATTTTTATATTAAAGTGTACTTGATCATTCAGTGAATTGTTTTGAAAAAAAAATGTGCATTATTAAAAAAATAAGCTAAGCAATACGGATAGGTGAAATTGATAGCCAACTCAAAAACACATAAAAAATGTTATGCCAGCACTAATGATTATAACATCATAGCATGGCGTATTCATGGTCATGTCGAGAAGCATGAACGAAGAAGTAAAGTAAAAAGATAATGGCTTAATCCATATACCCCTAAACTTGTTCAGAAATAGCTGTTACCACCCTGAACTTTTAAATGTGACAGATAGTTCCATGTATTTGTCTAAAACGTGTCCCTTTACCCTCTTGTGCTGACCTGGCTTGCTGCGTGGATGACCATCAAAATACACATACGTGAAGTATGTTGGCAGAATAGAAAATGAATAAAAAAAATCCCTAACATTTTAATTCTTACCATTCAAAATCTCTAATATATGTTCTTTGTCTTCTTCAAAAGTTCATCTCTATTCTAAATATTTTCTTCAATTAATCATAATATTGTATCGATTCTTGGCCCGTCATTTTCATCTTCTTGTTCTTGAAGTTGATATTTTTAAGAGGGGATAAAGTAATGCGTTTTAGACAAGTTTAGGGATCTATCTATCACATTTCAAAGTTAAAAGTGATAACAACTCTTTTTAGATAAGTTTAGGGATGGACAAAGACAACTACAACAAATAAGAATATTTGAAAAAAAGGAAAACGAGAATTCCGATATAGTTAGTTTAGTGGTTAGGTGATGAATTGATGCACGTGATAACAAGTTCCTGTAAAGGGCCCCACTTTAGGGGCACACGTGTCAACGGTCAAAGGTCCTTGTTGTGACGCGTGTCAGTTACTTAGAAGTGCATTATAGATGGAAGAATCTGGAGCATACACGTACATACTATATTATTGATCATGACAACACAAATTACTCCATATTTAGCACACATCAGGACACATAATTGGAGATTAACTTAAGAGATCATTATTGATCAGATTTTTTATACGGAACAAGGAGTTTAGAATACTCTTTTCCAGTACATTACATGTATTATTACTTTTAACTAATCGTACAAATATCTTGTAATGGAGCATGATATTTTAAAATACCGATTCCATGTAAAATTTCTATTATTGATTGAGCCATGTCATGTCATATATATAAAAAACATTCTCGTGAACCAATTTGTTTCCTGATGACAAGGTGTTCACCACCCTTATTGGGGGTTTACACGTGTCATAAGCGATTAAAAAACATGTGTCAAATTTAAGATGTCAATAGGGTGGAATATTTGAAACTCGTAGAATCTGAACTAATAGATTTAATGAATAATTGATAATTTCACACCAGTAAAAAACGTGAGCGGGCTTGGATGAAACCGATCTCAAATCTTTGGTGAATAAACCGAACATAAACACTCGTACATGCAAGCTTTTAATTAAATTTCATATATGAATAATTCAAAAGATCATCAAGATAAATTTTATTAATAAAAAACAAAAACAATTATATTACAACTTAATCAATTGAAATTTCTTAAAATTACATTATTTGAAATTTCTTTATGGAAGAAAATTATATATTGCACAACAAAAAAATCAACTGTACAAAATAAAAGGCTAAGCAAGCTTAATAAACAAGTGCATAAAAGAGCACCTAAAAAAATAACTTGTCACTCAATTTTCAATTTTTTTTTTGAAAAACACTCAATTTTCAATCAACTGTACAAAATAAAAGGCTAAGAAAGCTTAATAAACAAGTGCATAAAAGAGCACCTAAAAAAATAACTTGTCACTCAATTTTCAATTTTTTTTTGAAAAACACTCAATTTTCAATTATTACACAAGACCATCCTATATCTCACAACTATTTGAATTTGCTTAAATAAAAAAATCAGCAGAATAACAAGGATGGAAAGAGACAAAAAAATTCACACCGAGCTAATGAGATCGTCATAACACTTAGAATTAATACTTTTATTATTCAATTTTATAGCTAAAATTTATTGATTTATAATAAAATGGGGTACAATCTTTACATTTATGTGAAATTTATAGTAGGCGTGGTTCCCCGAACCCGCGTGGGTAAAAATATCTCTAAAACACTAAATGAGGAATCCTCGAAACCACATCACTCGTACCAAATCCCCCATTGACATTCCTAGTCAAACTATATATCAAAAAATGTAATAAGTAATGACACTGTGATGTCCAAGAAGACTGAAAACTGCTTGTTCTGCAACATTTGTGATTCTTCTAACTTATAAGACAAAGCTTTGACTAGGATTCCGGAATTGAATGTCCGAGAAGACTTGTAGCTCATGCGACTTTTGTAATTCTTCTAACCTACAAAACAAAGCTTCTACCGGGATTTCATCAAGACCCCTCCAATGTAGGTTGAGAGTAGTAAATGCTATATTTAACGTGTACATGAGATGTAGGAATTTATGATATTTATAGAATATTGTAATGATGACTTCGTGGGCTACCTATTTGGAATCGGTGCCTGTGTCAAGCGGCAGGACATCAACCATACTAGCATTAATGATACCGAATATAGGGCTAATCATCATCAATGTGTCATCTCTGTAGCTAATGTGATCATTCAGGGATTCGTGCTAGGTTACATCGATGCTAATACATTTTTAGTTTGCTAATGCATGTTTTACTAAGTGTTCAATCTCTCGCTATACTCCTTTGTGTCATGCTTCGGCTTCCTAGTTAGCTCGTTACACTCCTTCAGGTAATAGTGCGCGTTATCACACAGTTGTTGTAATTCTAATACAGAACTCTAAACATATAATAGTTAGGTTGTTGGTTCGATTTATGGACAATCAATATTACAAATTTAAGTGGGATAATATAATATGCTGAAGTTATATCAGTTTTAATGGGTATTATAACTTCATAGACCAGATACTATAAGATTTGTTCATTGTTATATTATTTTTAGATTTGATACACCTTTATATAAGTTTTAAAATACAACTAAAAAGATAAAAATGCATAACTATTCATTTTAACATACGAATTGCATGATGATAGTATATATATTTCAAAACATTGTCCTATAATACAAAATTAGTGTATACATATAATTTCAATGAACAATAAGCATGTTTTAACCAAACAAAAATGGGAAAATCTAGGATCTAATTGTACCTCAGTGCTTCATTTTGAAGTTTCAATTAGAATATATCACCTTTTCCATTACTGTATTTAGAATTTATTTTTAGAAAATTATGTTCTAGCTTTGGTTAAATGCATTTGGCCGCCAATTTTTAAGATCTTTTTTCAACTACATCACAAATATCCTAGAGTCACCTAAGCAAGACAAGAAAATAAAATTTCATGCATCTTTGACTAATGCATAAGAAAAGTTCTCTATATCTTGCAAACTGAAAAGCAAATATGATCTTACAGCTTGCAAAATATTGATTTTATGGTTTAAAATTGGCAATTAAGCTAGAAGATCTCTTGAAAAATTCACTTCAAAAAATCAAGATTTACTCATTCTACTAAGTTTATATTTGATTTTATTTTTGCAATCCAATGACTATCATTATAAGTAAACGTTTTACAATCAAATCTGTCAACAATTAAAGCAAGCCACGTATGATCATTATAAAATCTTAACTATCTCTAATCATAAGTTGGAATCAATTATGGTCATCGATCTGAACAATATCTAAAACCAAAAGTTAGGATCCGCTAACATAAATATTAACTTTTTTAATCCGTTGTTCACTTTGCATTTGTCCAATTATAAAAATATAACCAAAATTATGTCTGATTGTAATTATAATTGTTTTAGTTCTTTGGTGAAATGGATGTAGACCACATTACTTGATTTTACACCAATTTCTTGCTCTGTATATATGTGAATTTTCTTTTATTAATTTACTTCAATTCCACTCAATTGTGTATCATTATTCCCAGCATATCTTAGACACAAAATCTTTCAATTCCTTAACAAATACTGGTGAAATTGACACTTCACATACTTATGAAATTAAAAAAAAAAAAAAATATATATATATATATATATATATATATATATATAT
>CATIWQ010715128.1:0-18589 GCA_949673415.1 Euphorbia schlechtendalii
CAGTGAAATACAGAAAATGTAAACTCGTTGAAAATTCAGTAGTATAATATATGATAACTTATATGTTATTACACCCAAATTAAAATACTTGATTTTTTTATTTAAGTGAATATCATAATATAGATATGGAAACCAACTCAAACCTACACTACAATTTCTGTGAAACCCACAATAATCATTCTGACCATGCACTTTAATTAAGAAGATAGTTTTTAATTATCAACATATATCATCTTATATATTTTGTTGCACGGACCTACATTAATACATGCTTCATTATGTGATTATTATAATTATATTCCGACTAATTTGCCATTTAAATAATTACAAAAATTGGATTTCAACTATTGTCTATTCTTTTCTTTAATAATTGGGAAAGCATATAAGTATATTTCGATATTTGTTCCTCGTAATGATCCACCTAATCTTATCATTATCAACCTAATTTAGTTTACGCTTCCGAAATTTAAGGGGTTCGAATTTGTTTCGTTAATCATTAATCCCACACCAAAGGTTACTAGAATGAGAATCACAACAGATCTAATATAAAATCTGAAATTTTGATAAACAAAATAAAGATGTTAGCTTCTTCTAATTTTTTTTGTATGAGTAACTTGCCTTCATTTGGGGTATTATATGTCACTTTTTGGGTGGCTTTGTCGTGCATTTTCCAACTCTCTACACGGGTTTCAAATTCGAAACCGATAGCTTCATCCATTGTAAAAAAAATTACCTTTGTGTACAAAAAAAATTGATATATTACGATGTAATGCATCAACACCCTTAAACTTGGCACAGAAAATCAGATGTCATCCTGAAAGGTTCAAATATCCCTTTTAAGTTGACAATTTCAAACTAGTTAACCCCTTCAATACCACATGTCAGAATTTGATTGATTTGATTTTTTAAAGATGTCATTTTTCTAATTTTTCTCTTTCCAACCAGAAGCTAACACGTGATATTGAAGGGACAAGCTGATGCATTATTGCTAAGTTAAGGGGGTAACTGATCATTTTAAAAATTGACGGTGACACCTGATTTTCTGAACTAACTTTAAGGAGACGTTGATGCATTTGGTTATGTATTATATGTACTTTTTTTGTAAATACGTATAACTACAACTATATAGGAGTAACATATACAGCTTTTATTTAAATTTATTATAAAACATTTTATATTCAATTACAATGTGTTTTCTAATTGTAATGTAACTTAATAAGTAAAATTATGAATTTTAATCTTGAAATAATTCAGGTTATAGCCAACTGGAAATTAGAAAATAAAGATATGGCTGGCTTTGATATGTGCATGCAATGATATGCAGAGCAAACACATTAGACACGCCACATTTATATTTTATAAGTATTTATACCTCTGATTGCAAAACAGTTGAAAGTGCCTTTCAAAAATATACACAATTAATTGTACATATCCCTTTTTGCATCAGCACCTATACATTTTTAATATATGCAAGTAGTAAGTACTCTATTTTGATTTGGAATATATTGCGTTCAATTTTCAGTGCTCCAATTAATTTTCTTCTGCAAATTTTAAGTGTCTTCTCAGAGAGACAAATTTTTTATAGTAGAAATGATTTAATGCAAGTATATTCTATTTTCCAAATTTTATACTTATTATTCATGTTTTAAGCTTCATTCATGTGATATTTTTTTTAACTAAATCCAGTGATTATTAAGGATTCAAAATACAGAATTGCATAATTACTAAAATGAAATCAAAATGACAGTAAGGTTGATTACAAAAAATCAAATGCAAATGAATGCCAAAAGAAAATACGGGTGAGAATGTTTGGAAATAAAAGCTGAGAATGAGCTAGCAAAATGTTGTGTGCCACAAAACTTGAGAGGGATATTATTATAGGAACTAATAATTAATTAAGCCTAAGGACCACCTTCGAAATTCAAATCAATTATTTTCTGCTCTTTAAGTTTGAAAATTAAGTCCTGCCTATTATATTCTGTGAGGAATGTTTCTTACATTTGTGTCTCAATCAGGGACCATGTCTCTTAATTAATTAACGAACGGTTTATAGAAAATTTTAAATTTATCAATAAATGTAAATTTTGTTACTTAAATTAAGAAATGACGCCAAATCGTAATACCAGACACATATATGCTTCATGAGAAAAGGGAATACAACCGTTTCATGTGTACTTCTCGTAAGTCTTTGAGTTGTACAAAATAGGGTTCTCAAAGAGTTAAGCGGTTCGTCAGCAGTTCAAGTTCGTCTCGGTTAAAGCTCGACTAAAACACGGCTCGAGTTCAAAATCAGTTTGAGAAATTAATTAGTCAAGCCGAACTTCTCAAGGTTTAGTTTGAAAGTTCGCAAGCAGGCTCGTTGAATTTTTTCAATTATTGTATTTATTAAAAATTTCTCATATATGTATATACACACACATACATGTATTGTATACATGTAAAATATTTTATCAAATTTAATGTTTTTGTTTTAAATTCTATCAGTATGTTCTACAGATTATTTATATTTATCAAAAATCATGTTTCTTTTACCTAATATCTCAGTTTAACCTTTTGTTTTTTAATATACATTATATAATGTTGATTTTTCATTTGGCAAATTGATGTATTTATAAAAAAAAATCAATAAATTAATTGTGTAAATAAGGCTTGTTTAGGTTTACAAGTTCGTGAACTTGAGCCGAACTTGTCACGAACTTGAGACGAGCTAAAATATATTAAACTTGACAAGTTTCAAGCCGAGCCGACCTCAAACAATTTTAATTTCAAGCTGAGTCGAGCTTTAGTAGGTTCGGTCTTAATTCGGCTCGTTTACATCCCTAAATACATAAGGTCTTTCCTAGTTAAAATTGTTTATTGCCAAACCATCTCATAAACAATTTATTATAAGTAAGAAAATGGGAACATATACACTGATAAAAATTTCTAGTCGGAAATAGTATTGAGAGTAAATATGTTTTTTTAAAAGTTTAATTGATTATTGTAGTTAATTTGAAAGTAAAGAAACACCTAAATATTTAGATTAAATTTTATTGTTCTCCAAATCTTTTACAGATGCATACTTGAATTTAGTGCGCAAGTACCAATTTGATACGGAGTACACCAAGTTTTATACTAATTATAATATCATATTTGTAAAAAGTATATACATTTCTAAAATGTTTATTATAATATCCTCTGAAAAGAAGTGGATTATTTAATGAAATGGGGGGAATATATAATTCGTTTACTCCATCCAAGTTTAGAGTTCAAGTGAAGTGAACCTAATGAATTCCAATGTTTCAAGAATTGGAATCTTGCATATATTATAAATCGAAAATAATAAAGAAAATGACTCAACTTTGTAGAGAGCATGCATGCACATAGTTTCATATTAAAACCAACTAGATCTATGGGCTGCATTTGGTATTCAATTATTAACATGTACAATTACTTACCACCCATTTGATTTAACTTTTTATAGCATGTCACGGTTTATGATAGTTTTTTTTCTCAAAATAGTTGTTTAATAATTGTGACCAAACATTTAAAAAAAATGTTTTGATGAGAAAAAAGGTAAAAAAAGAAAGCAATTGTTTAGGAAATTCATAAGGCATTTTAAACCCGAGGACACGCAAAAATGCAAAAGTAGATCCGACACAATTTATTTAAGACAATAAATATAACTTAATTAAAAGAAAATGTATTAAAACTTTGTTCAATCATAAAATTTTCTAATTTAAATATAAATATATTTAAATTATATTATAGATATTATGATGACTTGGTATATGCGGGAATATTGCAATTTCCACAATTCAAAATGCATCGTATGCAATAATTTCAGAATTTATAATCTGGACTTTCCCTATCTCTTTAGTATAGTGCTATTTGTTGATATATATTTTTCTTATAGATTGATATAATCATTAAAAGAGTTGGAGATTTAACAATTGTGCTTAAATAGAATAACTGATTTATTTGTTGAATATTGGAGAAAGTAATCTCCAATAAAAAACATGTAATTTTTTTTCGTTGAGAACAAAAAAGCTAGAATATAAAAATATCGGTAACTCATACAATCTTAAGGACCATACACATTATTTATGAATATTATATTGAGTCTCCTTAATATTACTACTTTGAATGTCATTAAAACTTATAAAATAATTTTCTGTCAAAATACGTTATTTGATGTAATTTAGCAAACCTTCCTATGATTATTTTCTGGTACGTGTGAAAAGTGATAACACTCGTACGTCTAATTAATGTACAAGTTGGAAATCTAGCTGTGAATAATTAGGCAATAATTAATGATTGAAGTGCATTAAACTAATGGATGAAAAAATAAGAAGAAAGGGTGAGGTTAGGACGAGAGAAAGGGATGGGGAACCCTTAACATCACCATTTCGTCACCTTCCACGTGTCGGCTTCCGATTTAACCAAATTCATTTCCATACTTTTTCTCTTTATATTAATACCCATAAAGCCCAACATCACAGACTCTTCTTTCCCTCAAACAAAACAGTTCCATTGATAAGTTGCTGTTCTTGTTCTATTACATTCTTTTCAATACACCAGAAGCTCAGGCTAGGCTAGAGAGAGAAGAAAAAAGAAAAGTGGAGTTTTAGAGAGAGAAATGGAAGTAGAGAAAGGATTTATGGAGACTGAGCTAAGGCTAGGGTTACCTGGCAATAGCAATATTAATGAAGCTAAGAAGAGAGGATTCTCTGAAACTGTTGATTTGAAGCTCAACATTCAAGATTCTCCAAAGATTCTCTTCGACGCCGTCGATCCAGCTAGGCCCGCCGCTGCAAAGTATGTTTCTTGCATTTCATTTCTCTTCCTTTCTCTTAACAATTTTGTGCCAATTCATAGATTTATTATGTATTGCATAATTTAATAGTAGTAATTAGAAAATCTAAGTAACTATCGGGACAACATTTAAAAAGAGTCACGATTTGACCTAAAATTTGAAGTTGAATAAACAAGTGAAATGTAACAATAACATTAACTATTGATCTGTGGTTGTATTGGATGATGAGTAGGGCACAAGTAGTAGGATGGCCTCCGGTTCGGTCATACAGAAAGAACATGATAGCGGTACAAAAGAGTAGCAGTGAGGAAGCAAGCTTTGTGAAAGTTAGCATGGATGGCGCTCCTTACCTTCGAAAAGTCGATTTGAACATGTACAACACCTATAAACAACTCTCTCATGCTCTTACCAATATGTTCTCTTGTTTCACCACCATTGGTAACTATTTTACTTTACTTCTTAAACTCAACGGTATCAATTATATCTAAATTTTCTGATCCATTAGAGCTAATGAAAAATTGAAGGAAATTGCGGGTCTCAAGGAATGAAAGATTTTATGAATGAGAGCAAGCTGATTGATGTTCTTAATTCAACTGATTATGTTCCCACTTATGAAGATAAAGATGGTGATTGGATGCTTGTTGGTGATGTTCCTTGGGAGTATGTTTTTTAATCACTCTTCAATTTCTTAATTATGCTATAGTTAAATCACCTTTATTAACATTTTCGGTTTTAATTTCGACCCAGGATGTTTATTGAGTCTTGCAAACGACTGCGTATTATGAAAGGAACTGAGGCTACTGGACTCGGTCAGTACTACTATTTTAAGCTTAACTAATACTTAACTTAACAATTAGTTAAACAACTACTTCGATTTCCCATATCTTTCTTAAAAGGTCCTTTTGTTAACATATGTGTAAAACAATCTTATTAAACTAAGCAATTCACTTTTCTTTTTTATTTGTTTCATTAATTATATAGTATGATACAAGTGGTATTAATTAATAAACAATTATGAATCGATTCATTAACTATTGATTCTGATAAATTTGGGAATTTTCAGCGCCAAGGGCCATGGAAAAACGCAAGAACAAAAGTTGAAGAAAAGGTCAACCAGATCCTGCATCGTTGATCTAGTGTGAATCATGAACCAGAATTGATTGGGCAGGTTGTTAGGGTTGTTTTTCTGTGTTATTTTAATATATAATATTGGTTTGTTATATATCTTTATATACACTTTACTATATGTGAGATACTCAATTTGTTTAAGTGTTTAAAAGTTGTGAACAAGAACAATAATTACTCTATTTTTAAGTTTTGAGTGTCTGCTTGTTCGTTTAGCGCTAATGGTTTTGTTTTGTTGATTGATTGATGTTAATTATAAAATATTTGTTGTAGTTAATATTAGTTGTTTCTAACTCCTTCAATTATTAATTGTTTTCCTTTCTTTGTTGTATTATTAGTCTTATAATTATGTACAAGTAATAATATTTATATTCAGCGTTTATATATTTTTTTTATTATAAAAATCTATGATAGGGTACACATAGTGTGAAAATGTCCAATAAATGTCCAAGGGAACAATAACATGTGCTTTGTTTATGGAGCATTTATTCATGCCCATTTGCATTAAACATTTATAGGTCCCTTCTTCTATTTTAAAAAATTAGTAAAAAAAGAAGGTGATAATCAAATAATTAAAAAACAGTATACCAAATAGTAATTAGCTGAAGGTGTATATTGTATCTATCATTTAAATCAGGATTGAGATTCTCTAATGTTCAATAGAAAGATTTTGATACAATCTCATTCATCAATTTCAAAATAATTAACTTTGATTAAAAGTGTGTTTTTTTTATCTTTTAACAAAAAGTATGAGAGATAACTAATACATTAGAGTAATGTTCAATTTTGAATATTAGAGAATCTCAATCCTTTGAATAAATATACAAATAAATAATTATTTTACGCTTCACTTTTTCTTCTACTGAAAATATTAGGAACATAGTATATTTTTAATCAAATTTTCAAACATTTTACTATTAAAAAGACGGTAAGAACCGAAGAGAAGCACAATATCCCAAATTAACAGGCATCCTCCAAATTTTTCGAACCTGTAAACTTAACTATAGATTAATGATGAGATAGATATGAAAATTGTATGTTTGTGTGGACTAAAGAGGCTATCACAGGAAATTTGTAGAATTGGCTAGTGAATGTGGCTCTATATATATTTATTTATTTGCGTGAATGATTTAGGATTTGTTGACTATGATGGTTGTTAATAATCACTCCTTTGGCTGGCACAGGAATTATTTTATTAAAGAACTTGGGCTTAGGGATCTTTCTCTAATGTCTTGGATCTGACATATTGCTGAAATTTATGCCATTACCATTCATGGAATCATGCCAACTTTTTTCCATTGCTTGTTTTGTATATGCCCTTCTATTTCTATTTCTATTTATAGGAAAACACTACAACTTTATCTTATAAATGACATAATGCTCATCAAAAACAAATAAAATCACTTAAATTTACTCATAAATGTAACTGAGTTATCGTAAGAAGATTCAAGTTCAACTTTCAGTGTAACTTAACTAAGAGAGAGGTGTGAGGGGCGAGAAACTTAACTAAGGTACTAAGGTCATGTTCTTTTTAAATTCTAAAACTTGATCTGAACTGAATTTAATGGACTTGAACTTAACTAAACCGAATTGAACTTACTAATAATACACCAATTATTGAAAATTCATAGTATAACCAACTATTAAAAAATAATAAATAATTAATACTAATCATTAAAAATTATACTAAACTATATTATTTAATTATTGTAATTAAGTTCACGACTATAATAAAATTAATTTTAATAAAATATTAATTATAATTAATATAGATGTAAAAAAAATAATTCTAATATTTTATGTTGAATAATTATTAGTTTATATAATAATTATATTAATAACTACACATATTCAATAATAAATACAATAATTTTAGAATCATTAATAAAAATATCGATTTAATTACAATTATGTTATTCAAATAATAATGATAGTAACAATTTCACGAGAATATATAATGATTATTATATTATCTTATTATTTTAATCAAAACTATTACATATTATCTGATTATAAACAATAAAAGTAATAATTTTTTTAATAAATAAATATTCTCGTGTTATTGACTCATATCATATTATCTAATTAATCAGTATTATGATTATAATTAAAAGTATTAATATATTATAATGACATCAATAATATTATTATCTTAATGTTATTAGTAACTATTACTATTTTTCAATAATTCTTACTATTTTTTTAGTTATTATTAACTACATTGTTTAATAATTATTTTTTCATATTAGTATTTTTATCTTTATTGTTATACTATAAATTTTTATTAAAGTATTAATTACAATAATTATTAATTAAAATTGAAGTTAATGGACCTGAACTAAACTTAATTTAATTGAACTTAATGGATCTTATGTGAACTGAACTTACCTGAACTGAATTGAACTTAACTTAACTTAATTGAATTAAATAAAAATAAAATTGAGGGTGAAAAAAAACAAGACGTAAATCCCATATGATGTTCAAACAGAATAATTTTTAATCCAATTCATATACGGAATGCCAGGAAATATAATTTAGATCAAATTAAATGTAATTATATATTAGAAGAAATATATCAAGAAGTCGAGCATAAGCTAAATGCCACAAAAGTGAATGAGAAAAAGACAAAATAAAGCGTAATGGAAGATAATATACCAAGATTAAATTTACACCAAATACATAGAAAACTTCTTTGTTCTAGTGTTTTCTCAACTTTTCATGAGTTTCTCTAAACCCCAGGTAAAAATGAATCTTTTACTGGGTCGGATCCATGCATGTCTACCATGTGTTCAAAAAGTGAATATAATAATAGAAAAGTAAAACATAAATTAACTTTTAGAACACGTGACAAGCGTGCATGGATCCGATCCTTTAAACTCGATCCTTAATATAATTTTCCTAAATCTTGACTCCACTTAGGAGCGGACATGTCAAAAATAAAAAAAAAATAGAGCGTTGAATATGAATGTTTCTCAAAACTTCTCAAAAAGTCACTTATATTTTATAAGTGATTTTTTTAAGAAGTAAGTTTGACTTACTTTTAACTTCTGTCTTATTTTTAACTTTTAAGTTAAAAAAAAGTTATCAGAAACACTTCATTGTCTGACTTATAAGTTAAAATCTCCTTAAAAGGCACTTTTAAGTTAAAAGTTAAAAAGGAGAAGTTTTAAAAAATACCCCCTAAATAATTATTTTATTTTATTTTTCAAACTCATCACCTCTTTCACATCACTATTCTTATCTTTTTTTCCTACATTGGTTCTCCTTGTTCTTCATTCTTTTTCGCACTCGATTCTTACTTTTACCGTCCTTTTCTGCTTTTCAATTTTGCAATCTCTTAAGCTGGAGGCGGAAACTTAAAGAGAAGGTTCGGGACTGAATTTTTCAACCTGGAGGCACAGTATACAACGAAGAAGAGGAGTAAGAGTTGATGACGTAGGTGGAAAAGAATTTTGTTTTCCCCTTTTCTATTGGTTTTGCTTATTGAATTGGATGTCTTTGGATTCTCCCCTTTCTTTCTGACAGTTTATTGTTCGTTTTTGCTCTTTATTTTGTTTGTTTAGTTCAAGAACTCCATTTGTATATGGACTAGAGTTGGATCTAGGTTACAGGATTTAATATTTTTTCAATTGGAATGCCGAAGTTAAAAGAACATGAATTTTGAAGAGATTGTGTTGCAAATCCAAGAGATCTCCCACCTCTATTTTTAATGACATGATAGATGTTAGGGTTTCAATTAAAGAAGAAAGTAAAATGTGCAAATGGATCTTTTTATTTCACAAGAATATTTATAATTTATGTGATAAATTTTGATTGTTTTGATTTTTTAAAATTTGATATACAAAGGTGGGCTCTAATGATAAAAACTGATCCAACCTTAAACATTCATAAAAAATCAAATCTTGGGGATTTGTATATAGCAATTTTAAATCTTGGAACAAATCATCTTGTTCTTTGAGGTACTCGTAAATTGACTATCAAAGATTGGTTTAGATTTTTACATGGTTTAAAGATGTCGTTTACAACTAGGACCTATCCAGGATCACATCACGGTAACAACCAAAAGAAAGTGTGACCGATTTTGTTTCAATCATGAGATCAAGAGATTCATTTTTGCCAAGTTAAGAGATTCAAAGAAATTTATGAAAATTAAAGAGGACAGCAAAACAATTGAGGTAAGTTAGGGAGGCCATCATGTATTTGGATTCAAAATTAAGAAAACAACATTCACATAACACCCTGTTAACTTTATTTAGAAGAAGAAATTTAATTGGGAATTTGATGAAATAGTATTCTGATACTCAAAAGCACATTCAATTATATTGATATTAACGTCCATTCATAAACTTACAAGATAAATAAAGGATAATTAGCAATTAAATAATTAAAAAAAATACTTTAAATTTAAATATAACAAATCTATCGTAACAAATAAAATAATATCAAAATATTTTGAGTGATTTTGAATAAGAATCCAATACACCCAAAGGCCAAAGGAGAGCCTACTAGCATAACACTCGTACATTTGTCTCTCTCACTTACAGAAAAGAAAATCAATTCACCGTATTATTTTGAAACTCTTGTTCAAAAAGCTGCATTTAATGTGGTTGAAATCAAACAATTACTGAATAATTATTTTATGGTTAGAAGAAAAAAAAATCAACAAGAACAGATACTATCAATATCAGCAACCATAATAGCAAGCAGTAGCAACAAAAAATCGAACAGCTCAAATGCATGCTAACAATAGAACAGGAACCTGGCAAGTGACAGAAAATTTACTCTATTATATAAGTCGTCATGATCAACTATATACTCCTGCAAATGATATGATCGTTATGGACCCATAGTAATGCACGCTTCATTTGTTAATTTTGGTGCAAACTG
This sequence comes from Euphorbia schlechtendalii, assembly GCA_949673415.1. Lineage (NCBI taxonomy): Eukaryota > Viridiplantae > Streptophyta > Magnoliopsida > Malpighiales > Euphorbiaceae > Euphorbia > Euphorbia schlechtendalii. Next base: position 10,808 of record CATIWQ010715128.1, read on the forward strand.
ATTCAATAGACTATTGTCAATGTATTCTCTTACCCACCACAAGTGGTCATATGGTTTCAGAAAATTGATTTATCTGATTATTAGGTCTGCATGCTTCTTTGACCTAATAATAAGCTATGCATTTGGCTGATCATTATAATTTATCAGCGGCATGAATCTAATGTCACATGAATTATTACAGAAAATCTTCAAGCAGATTTTTAATCATAACAAAGTATGAGCTTACCCGCAGTTTAGCAACATGGGTTGGCTTTCCTGCTATACAACTTGAAATTAGCATATTAATTAGAATAAAAATACAGCATTCCCCTCATAGTGTTTTTGGTTACTTGACATAAAGAACAGTTAATCTGATAGCTGTTGAAATATGTCTTTTCAGAACTTGTTCCATTGCTGTTTCGATATCAGCATCAATAAGCCTTCAAGAACTGATAAGTATTTATCTGAGCTCTTAATAAGATCAACTTCAAATTTCCAACAGAATATAAAAGTGGCATGAGCTTTCCTTAAATGATGGCCACGGGTAACAAGAAAACAATAAGCACATCAAGTACTTAAATTTTTCTACCCTGAGCTTTGGTCTGATGTATTTTACACATTATTTCAACTTCGTTGGCATGGGCGTTGAAGAAACCGAATAGTTGATATGTGCTTTCTCCTTTTTTTTTTGGCCTTTTTAAATTTATGTTTTTTCGTGCCTTCTTATACATCTATTTCCTATTTTGTACAACTTAATTAATATAGACACATGGCCCAGGAGATAATACAATGAACAAAAACGAAAAATTTAGTGAACAAACTGATAATGAGATTGAATAACATTTTTTGATAATTTTACCAAATTAATAACAGACAAGTATATTAGGATACTTGTCAAAGCTCTGTGTCAATAAGAGAATATTCTCATCAAATCCAACTTCAAGTTTCATTTATAGAATTGCATGGCAAGAAAGGAATAAGAAACCATTAATGAAGCAAAGAGCTGAAGAATTTGAATTTACGGTTAAAATGTGGTGTAAATCACATATTTTAACTTGTTAAATGGAGGCAGAAAGCCAACATACCTAGGAAAGATATAAATTCCTAACACAACAGTAAAAAATGCTAGGCTTAGAGTTTTTGGTGCTTGGTTTTAGCTTTGTTTAAGAGTTTTCTCTTAATTCTGTTTAGGCTTAGAATTTTAGGGTTTTACTGTGTTGATTAAAACTCCTGTGTATGCTTCTTCTTGACTTCTTCAGTAATCAATAAAGCAACTCCTTTAAATCCTTGGATTCATCCTTCGAAAGATTAACATATTAAGACCAATCGAAGCGAACCATGTAAAAATCACTTGTGTATTGTGTATGAATGTTCACTGCTTTCTTTATTTTGCGATACAATAGTTCTGCAAAATAACCCACCGAACTGACCAGAAAATGTACATATCAAGCCTCATTCCCTACTAGTTGGAATTACCTGTACGGATCCCTCTTTTCCACTTAATAGTCAAAAGTATGATCATTGGAGAGATCTTGATGAAGAATTGAATGAGTCCGCCTAAGGGAGAGATCCCACTTTTCCGAACTGACAAAAACATGCCGCAAAAGATATACATAGTATTGACATATGTTGAAGAGGATTATTAGATGGATCATGTAATTATATTATATTTTGTAAAAGAAATATGAGTTTTGAGTGGACTGGCTTGCGGCTATTGTTCACCCTATTAATATTAAACCAACACATTAATAACTCGGATGATATGCCACTTTAATTATAATTTGAATTTCTTTATAGTCAATCAATTGAGAATCTCCAAATAATAGTAAACAAAAAATCACAATACATCCAACTCTGGTGCTGCAAGTGGATACTAGAACCTTGCATCTTTGCAGGTCAGGTGCATAAGTCGGAAACAAATCAAATCAGAAACAAACTTAAAACATGAACTTTTATTACATAAATGTTTGGGTGGAAGAACTAAAAGCCTACAGCTCAAGCAGTACATTGTCCCTACCAAATGAATTTGTATTGTAAAAGGAGGAGATTCTACAATGCAGTTGACCCAAACTGCCGTGAACAATTACATACCATTTTGGATACATGGGCCAAGAAAATGATATTTTCTTTGTGGATCAAGTCCTTACTCCACAAGCACATTGCACCGTCTCTTACGCCTCTTATCATCAAGTGGCTGTCAGATATAAAAAAATAATTCACATGAGATGCAGATTATAACAAATATGTAGTTTTCCACGATGTCAATTTATATCATCCATTTTAAAACAATCAAGTGTGAAAACTGAAAAGCGTCAAGCCTTTGCTTAGAAAGTAGAGAGCGGTTATAACTCACATGCTGACTCAAAAATTGGGGGACTTGGACCCTCTTTGAACCATCTGCTGATCTTTTACTTGGGAAATGATTTTCCACAACACCTACATTATTCACCTACAACCATGTCCAACAATTCCTTGTCAGAATCTATAAATTGAGTGGCCAACATTCTGATATACAATTCAACAACCAAGCCTACAAGGTAAGCATACATCTGATGATGCAAACAGGAAAATGCAGCTCTTCCAGATTGCATCCTTAGGATGAACATGACAAATTGAAAGTTATAACTAGATTAGGTTCTAGATCAATTCTTAGCAGTTTTTAGAGTCATTTGACATAGTGGACAGGGAATAGCCCGATTAATTAGAACAAGTCACCAAATTAATGCTCATTGTCATGCTGGGTTATATTATAGGTGATCAATACCCACTCAGCTTTAAAATTACTATAAAACTGCCACTCAGTTAAAACAGTTCTCATTGTTTTTTATGCTAGATGATATCTTGTCACAAGTAATACTAGGCAAAGCCCTCAGATTTCAAAAATAATTGTTATATCATATAAATTGATCATGTGGCAGACCTTTGCTTTCTGTTACTCAAATTTGCTCATCAGACTCTATAAGCTCTAACTCTTACAATCAGAGGCTAATTACTGCTAAAGCATTATTGCACCAGAGTTTAACAATAAACCGTGAACTTAAAAGATATTAGAGATGCGCACCTGGCTTTCGACAGCAGCAATTAACAATTTGTGACACCCTGAAGCATGCACACTTTCTAAACTGGGGCACTGAAGGAGTAACCTCTCTGCAAACAAATGCATGCCAACCACATAATTTAGCATAGTAGACCAATAGGCCAGTACTTGAACATATTATGTATTAAGATTTAAGAGATAACTAAAAAGCACCTTACCTGGATGCAAATTCTTGCAGGAGTTCAGATTCAGATCATTGAGTTTTGGACAACTCAAGCATAGTGCCTGGAATTAAGATCGCAAATTGAGAACCATAAGACACTAAAAGTAAGGCAACAATAAACTACATCTTGCTGGGGAGAAAAATCTCACATCTAAGCCAGAACAGCCCCACAAACTCAGTTTCTTCAGCCGGGAATGTTTTATGATTAATTTCTGATATATAAGGTGCAACTTGTTCTCAAATGTTGTCTGCAACCTGCTATCTTCACTTTCATCAGAGCTAGGACATTCTGAATTTGGGTCACATATGGTCATCCCACAATCCATGAGTTCAAGATGAGGCAGCTGGGCAGTGGCAAATTGAATACCACCTGAGAGATGTTATCAACAATTATCAAAAGCTCAAACACAAAGAAATCAAATTATACAACACATACAAAAACCCAAGTAACTTCAGATGTAGAGTTATAAGATTTGACATAAAACATACTTGAAGTTATGTTTGGACAAAGAGCAAGGAGTAGTCTTGACAGAGTTCCAGGGAAAACATTGCAGATCATACCAATTCCACTATCACTGATGCTAGACCTGAAACCAAATAATATCATCATTATTGCAGTCCTAGAGATGAAGTCGTATTAAAACAAAATGACTTCTGCTCAGCTCATACCCACTTAAATCAAGCAATTCTAACTTTGAATAACTTGCGGCAATGGCAGCAACAGATGCATCAGTAATTCCTGCTCCAAGAACAAGAGAGAGCATCCGGAGCCCCCTAAACCATATAAAGTACACATATCAATGTTAACATTGTAATCTATCATCATTTTTCAAAATAACATATATTAACACTGACACACTGTCAATATGGGCATAATGTTAATAAAGAATTAGCAAATTTGCACTGCAAGGAATAAGAAAATAGTAAATGAATTATTATGCTAACCGTAAGTTTGCCGCTGTAAGAGCAAGCACAGCAGCATGAGAAAGCAGAGCAGATGAGATGTGTATATTTTGTAGTTTGGTGCAAGTCCTTCCCAAAGCATCTACCATGGAAATGAGGTCTGTACTATCATTTTCCTGGCGGGAAAAATCTAGGGAGACCTCTTTCAAATTGGGACAGTTAAAGACCTACACACAATCACGCATGGAAAAATACATTTGAATGCTAGTTTTTCAAAAGACTCTTGTCATTCTAAACAATAGATCATCAAAATAAGAGAATGATAGGGCCAAATTAGGTCAAGGAATCAGATAAGACACATACTGTCTTGGATAAGGAACATAGATCTGAAAGCCAAAGTGTTGACAGACTTGACGAACAGAGGGCAAAACCTCCTAAATTAGAACATCCTTCCATCTTAAGGTTTGAAAGGCAACGTTTATCAGCGACAAAACGACTTAGTTCATCTCTGCATACAAAAATGAACCCAATTTATCAATACAATACTCAAATGGCATACTCAACTTTCTTCTTACATCATAATCAAGACATAAGAAACAGAAAATCTTTGATGATAATAGCACATAATAGGTACACGGGATAAGCTGCATGGAAGCAACAGTATACAACCAAATTAAGGAATAAAATTGATTTAAAATTGTAAGAATAATGAAATTTGCTAGGAACAAGCACCATGGTACAAATTTTACAAACTATATTAAGGGGTTAGAATCGTTAAGCTTTCTAAAACTAGGAGTCCCAAGTCCTGTAAATGAAGAAAAGGGGACAATTCATTACTAATTTTTGAGAAATTAGACAATATTGAGGAAAAGGCAAGTGCAAAGGTTCCTAGTATTGACTTATTAAATCGTTCCAAACATGAAATGGGATCTAACCACAGGAACAACTTATGCATATTTCTCTAAATCCCAATAGTATTGCATTTTCAGCATAGCCTAGTATCAATCTCAAGATTAAATGGCAAATCAAATGCTTAAAACAAAGATCTATCAGCTCAGCTACTAAAGAAAATAAAAGCTGAAAAAAAAAGAAAATGTGGCTTTAGAGAGGAAGGAAATATACCCAGTGATCCTATTCACTGCACCATCTACTGTAGAAATCTCCACAGACTCCAGATTAGGGCAAGAGAACGCAATGCAAGCTAACATTGTGGCATCTACATCACTGCAACAACAAAAGAACAGAAACCAATCAAATCCAGCATCCAAAATCGATGCAAATGCAAGGCCATGCCACAATGGCAGGACATTTCTCAAAAATTATCCGGTCCTTCCATTGAATGTGTTGATTGGTATTGAATCTCAAACGAAAAACTTAGCAAGCAGCAATGTGCCATGTCCTGTAATGATATTTATTAGTCAAACAGTAGCACGACATGCGAGCATATGCTATTTTATTTAAGTTTCAGCATTTCTAGAATTAGGTAAATGCCTTATATTAGTTCGTTAATTATGATCGTTTTAGCTATCTTTGTGTTAATTCGGTCAAGATTCAGTGAACTCCACTGATTTCGCAACATTCTCCCAAGATCCACCTTGGCAAACCATTTCATTTCCTATAATCCAGGAGAACAGAAATCAAAACAAGTCCGGCGGAAAAACCAAACCTTTCCATAGTAAGACTGAGCCTAATAAGACCAGGACACTTCTGCAATACAGATCCAACAAATGCAAGCTGTGTCCTGGGAGGAACCCTAAGTCTAAGCTCCTCAGCAGCCCTCCAAAGGCGCTTCGCAGTATTCCTCCAGCCCTTACATACCCTAGCAGCCGACAAAAGCCCAGGTGGCGGCAGCCTCCGAAGTACTTCCCATATACAGCTCGCCGGCAATCTCCCCGAACCAAAATCTAGCAGATCCAATTCCGATTCATCTACTTCGGGCTCCGGGGAGTCGCATCTGACATCGATGTCGTCAAATGAGAGCGCCCTGCGGAGGTGGGAGTACTGCCGCGACGGCGGTTGTTGCCGCGACGAAGAAGCACAGACGGAGAAGGCAGAAGAATCAGCGGGAGTCGGAGTAGTGGATGGAGCGGGAGGAATGTGGCAGGAGTGACCTTTCTTAGGAAGACCACAGCGGCCACAGTTGTAGCTGCCGCGCTGTTTCTTGGAAGATTTGTTGAAATCGAAGGAAGGAGGGAAATAGGCGGTAGAAGCAGCCGGAGTGGCGGGGGGGATGTGGGGCTGATTACGGCTATGCATAGTGATTGATGCAGGTGAGCGGGGAGAAAGGAGTAAAGGAGGGGAAAGAAGCGAAGGAGGAGCGGGGAAATAAAGGGGGATACAGGCGCCCCGCAAATACTGAAGGCGCGGGAAACATGCGAGGTTTTCGCGCCTCCATTTTCAAAGTAAAGAATTAAAATTGTGCTGTAACAAGGCAGCGCTTACATCTATAGCTTTTTTACACTGTCGGCAAAATTATAGTTGCTCTTAATTTTTACTTTTATTTTGAAAAAAAAACCTACTTACATCAATATAATTTGAAATTTATTGTATTGAGAAATGTTCCAAGTTATTTCAATAAATTCGCTGTTTCTTGAACTTTTAAAGTAATTTTCATCTCATTTTCAAAAAGTGTATTACTTTGCTCCTTAAATGCAATGTGTTAGCTTCTAATTAAAGAGAAAAAAATTATAAAAAATGAAATGTTAGGAAAGTCGAATCAATTGAAAGTTGACACATGAAGTGATGCACTTTTTGAAAGTTGAAATAGTCACGAGATCATTTTGAAATGTTCAGAAGACAGAATAATGATTTATGACACCACTCGATACATTAAGTCTAATTTGAACAACTACCATGGTTATCAAACGCTCGAGGTCAACCGATTTTATAATAAATATGTTGTAAATTATTGTTTTCAATACACATATGCAATAAATTAATACTTTAAGCTATAATATGACAAAATAACAAACTAATACTTTATACTATAAATAAAATCAAAACCATCTATTCTACCACCCCCTCAACTTGGTATTAAAAGTTTGCTGTCACTTCGAACTTTCAAAAGTGATAATCAACTTCTTTAACCTGGCAAAAATGTATAAATGTATAAATTTACTCTCTCAATGTCACATGTTAACTTCTGGTTAAAGAGTGACAAATCAAACAATTGCATACTTGAAAAGTTAAATCAACTAAATTTCGACAAGGCTAAATGGCTCACTTTCACTAAGTTGAGAGAATTCATTGAAACTTTTAGAAATTAAGAACGACATCAGATTTTTTATTGCCAAATCGAGTAGTATTTATACATTCTACCATTATTTTATCTGAAAACTTAACAAAATCGATTCATAGCAATATAATAAAGGTTACTAAATTGGACTTAGGCCGGGTCACTGGATGTTCAACGATATATTAGGAAAAGGACATTTTATATAAATTTACAAGTTACAGTTTATAAACTTTACCTAAATTTTTATCAAATTATAAAAAAATCCTTTTAATTTTAGTTTTTTATTCTTATAAAAATTTTCAACTCTTTTATACGATCTTAATATATATATATATATATATATATATATATATATATATATATATATATATATATATATATATATATATATATATATATAAATAT
>CATIWQ010715172.1:0-17816 GCA_949673415.1 Euphorbia schlechtendalii
GAAAAACCAATCCAAGATGAGTAAAGTACTCAGAAACAATTGAAGATAAACTATGCTAACGAAGCTAAGCATTTTATACTTTTTAGACTCAGCACAATGTCGTTTCACTCATCACGCATCTAAAAACCAAACTAGGTCAAAGAATTTTATAAATCTTAAATTCTCCTTTAATTCTTTTAATTATTAACCTGGTCCAACCAATTAATAATTTATCCGACAAATTCGACATCCTTAATATTCTTGGCATAGACCCAGTCTATCGGTTCTTTACTTAGTTTGGTAAAGACCTAAAGTGTGTGATCTCATAGGATACCAAAGTATAGAGCCACTAGAGTTTAACCTAAACTTGGCTTCCCATATGGGAACCTTTAAGCTTAGTGTTCCAGACTGATATGGAACCCGATAACTATAGACAATCAAATGGGCTTTTCAGCAAAGGCGTATGATCCCTCGATACTCGGAATGTCACGTGTTTGTGAATTGATCTGGTTCTGCAATAGTAACTAATATAATACACTCCTTCCATCAAGTTAAGTACCATTTAGTTATTGAGCTCGAATTAAGTGTCAGCTCATGTAATAGTCGTGGTTATCCTGGAATTAGACTAGTTTATGAAGAACACAACTCACCATAATGTATCAAGACTGAATGGAAACCCATTCTATCAATCTTATACTCTTATTAGAGGTTTATGAGTGTGTCTCTTCAACAAGATGCCTTAAGGTACATCTCCCATTATATCACTATATCAAGAGTGATGGATCCCATCTTGAATACTTGGCTTACCAACATGTGATCATCCCTATACCCATAATCACCAATGTCATCCTGATCGCTAGGGTATGAATAAGTATGACCCAAAGTATAGCAACCCATACATAAGGTAACCAGTATATCAAGTCTGAGTATACTTATACTACTACTGCAATAAGACATGACACCAGCACATGGATATAGTTATTTTTGAGTGTCTATCTTATGGCGGTCTCAAATGTATTACCTGAATACATTCATGTGTTAACTCAAGGTACCGCCTTCAGCTTGTGAGATCGACTACTTGGATCTAATCTAAGGAGTAAGCCTACACATGCTAGTCGGTCCGCTTCATTTATGTCCAATCTCAATGAAACTATTGTTAGACATTATGTATACCCTAGAGGCAATTAGGGCAATATATCATTATTAGCTATAATGTACAAACAGTTTTGAATTATTATTAATAATAATTAAGGCATCTTTATCGCTTATCAATGTTTTTAATTAATTTATGGATCTCGCTGGTATCATACATGTGTAGCATTAAATATGTATATGCGTATTGATGAGTCAAAGTTTGTGACTACTTCATAGTGTAAAAGTACAAGGACATAGTGGTAGCTATGTGGTGTGAGAACTGCATATACGTGTTACTATGAATAATCTAAATATCCCTAGTCATAGTTTCATTGAGACTGGACATCAATGGAATGGACAGACTATCATGTGTAAGCTTACTCCTTGGATTAGATCCAAGCAGCTGATCTTACGAGATGAAGGTGGTACCTTGAGTTAACACATGAATGTATTTGGGTAATACATTGGAGACTACTATAAGACAGACACTCGAAAATAACTATATCCATGTGTTGGTGTCATGTCTTATTGCAGTAGCAGTACAAGTATCCTCAGACCTAAGATATGTAGGAGTTGGTATACTTTGGGTCATACATATTCATACCCTGGCGATCAAGATGACATGGGTGATTACGGGTATAGTGATGATCACATGTTGGTAAGCCAAGTAGTCAAGACGAGATCTATCGCTCCAGATATAATGAGAGATGTACCATAGGTCCCTTGTTTTAGTGAAACACTCATAAACCTCTGATCAGAGTATAAGATTGATAGAATCGGTTTATATTCAATCTTGATACATAATGGCCGAGTGGTGTTCTTTGTGAACAAGTCTAATTACGGGATATCTATTGCTATTACATGAGTTGATACTTAATCCGAGCTTAATAAACTGGATGGTACTTAACCTGATGGAAGGAGTGTATTATATTGTTACTACTGCAGAACTGGATAAAGTCACAAGCATGTGACGTTCCAATTACTAGGGGATCATACTCCTTTGCTAGAAAGCCTATTTGATCCTCTAGAGCTATCGGGTTCTATATTGGTCTGGAACACTGAGCCTAAATGTTCTCAGATGGAAAACCAAGTTTAGCTTAACCTCTAACAGCTCAATACTTTGGGATCCTATGAGTCACACACTTTAGGTCTTTATCGGACTAAGTAAAGAACCTATAGAGTGGGTCTATACCAAGAATATCTGGTTGTCGAAATTGTTAGAAGAATTATAAATTGGTATTAAAGGGAATAAAGTGAAAATAGGGAAAAATTGCATAGAACGTAGCAAGGGATTTTCCCATTGCAAGTGGGTCCCAAACAAACATGGGTTGTTCGGAGTGGGGCTTACGCAGCTGCCTTGCAAGCTGAAAAGCTCACGTGCTACTAGCACATGGGGTAAGCCCATGCATGCTAGTAGGCTGCAAGCCTGCTAGGCTACGCGGGCAGCCCGCAAGCATGGGCTTGCGCCAGCAAGGCAAGCCCGTAAGGGCTTGCCTTCCATTGGACTCGCCGGGTTAGCCCGCAAGTCTTAGTGACCAGAGCGTGGCTAACCCACTAAGTGGGATGGGAATATTCACATCCCACTTTCTCATCCCACTTTGAGTTTAAGAGGGAGTCAAACACTCCCCCTTTTCCCTATATATAGGCCTCCAGCTCTTCTTTATTCAATATTTCAGCTCAGCTTTCCTCTTTGAGTTTGACATCTCTTTCTTCGTTCGTTCTACGAGATTCTTCATGAGTTTCTCCAAACAATGAAGAATTCTATTGAAGGCTCTTTCTAATGTAGGCCTTCTCGGTTTATTTTCAAGTTGGTCTTCGAGCGGTCTAGTAGCAGTTGTTTACTAATGGGATCTTCCTCGACGAGGTTTTGGTCGGTGAAGATCCATGTGATCAATCATTGAGGCTATCCTAGTTTGGAAGCTCGTGCTAACGAAGTTTTGCCGAAATGCTCTAAGGGAAATTGCTATCAAAGAAAGAGAAAGCACTCATCAACTGTTAAAGTTCTAAACTTAGATGCTAGATTTCTTTTATATGCTTTATAAACATAAAAGCATCTATGGAACGTTTTAACTTATATCAATCATGGAATGTTTAAGAGATCCTTAGGTAAATTTTAAGTTTTGAAATTCCGCCTTGCAGCGTTTTCATGTTCAATTACTGTCTTGATTAAGCAACTATGACTAGGGATGTTTAGACTATTCACAGTAACACATATGTGTAGTTCTCACACCACATAGCTCCCACTATGTCCTTGCACTTTTACACTATGAAGTAGTCACCAACTTTGTCTTATCAATGCACATATATATATATACACACACACACACACACACACACACACACACATGATACCAATGAGATACATAAATTAAACAAACACTGAAACATAACAAAAGATGCCTTTATTATTAATAATAATAATCTAAAAATTGTTTGTAAATTATAACTAATTAAGATATATTGCCCCAATTGCTCTAGGGCATACATCATGTCTAACAAGTATGATACACTTAGTAGATTTTCAAAGAAAGATACAAGAATGAAGTTAGAAAATATATACCATTGAAGCTATGACTGGAAGGGCTTCGAAACCCCTCCACGATTGGCACCTCCTTAGGAAGAAGCAAGGACACCAAGATAGCTTGCTGCACCGGGGTAGCCAAAAGAGAGGACGAAGAGCCAGCTAATCCCATCATTGTTTCCTTCAAATCCTCAAGGGTAAATTTTTTTGCAGTAATATCGCCTATACGAGGCAGGGATTGAAGTTGATCCGCCAGCAACAATGCATATCATAATATAAGTCTCAAATGCAAAGAAAAAAACACCAGACAAAGGTAAAACCTTATAGAGTCTAGCCGCCGCCTCTTAGCCGGTCTAGAAAACTCAACTTACACATCCGCCTTGCCCTTCCTCTTCCTCCTCTTAGTAGCTCCTACGCTCTGCCTTGGACCTAGATTATTAGAGACCGCTATCATTTCAGGCTTATCCTTGGAGTTAACCTTTATTGGATCCTTGGGTCATTTTGCTACAAGGGACGAAAAGGTCACCTCCGAATCAGGAAGGTTAACCATCTTGAAAATAAATATACAAAAGAAAGCACAATAAATATACCTTATAAGACATCAAGAACACGATAATAAATAAATTAATCAGAATCAAGCGGTCATGGACTAATTATTCAAAGATCATTTATCATGGAAAATGTTATATTTTGGTGTGACCACATGCTAGGCTAAATGACCTTCAATGTATTTACTCTATCATCTCTATTTACAGGCTCATAAGGTGACGGTAAAATAAAATTCCAAGCGGTAGGGAAGGTGGGTGCCCCTTCCTTCACCTTTACGAAAAAGAAATATTCCTTGAAACGCTTCACGGAATCTTCCTTATGCATAAATTTATAACAGCCTATCTTGTTAATGAAGGTAATGTGTTCTTCATTCACCGTCCCCCTACAAGATGCCACCTCCCTGAAGAACTCGATGTCAAAGCGAAGACCTAATCCCTCACAAATTTTGTAATGACCCGCGAGATCTATCCAAGTTTCAGGGTGGATTTGGGCCGGACAAACATTCCACACATTGAGTAAATCACAAATACAAGCAACAAGGTGATACACGAAACCAAATCAAAGAAAATCAATGTGGACACTAAAATATCCCTCAAGTGGAAGATGAACATGATGTTCCCTTGATAGAAGGATGACGTCGCAACTACGCAACCACTCAAAGGTTTCTACGTTAAAATAATACTCCCCAAGACATTGGAAAGAAACCATTTCTTGAATTCGAGGCATACGGTTCCTCACTACCGAAATCAATCTAGGCGGTACATCGAGCTTCCTCATGACCACATGCTTTCTCATGGACCTCGTAGAGGCTCTCTTACACCTCATTCTGCGAGGAGGAGGTGAGGGAACCAATTCAGTCATTTGTTCAGTAACTGGTACGCCATACATCTCCTCATCTATCCTAGCGAATCCCTCCGCCATGGAACTAGAAGCAGAAGCCGCCTTGGAGATCTTTTATCTCTCTTTGCTCAGCAAGTGTTTATCTGAGTCAGACATCCTATGCAGAGGGACATGGTTAGTATGATCTATGTTAATAGGCTGGAGCAATAAATCTTGATATCTCTAAAAAAATTCATCATCCCACCTATCTAGTTAGCTACTACTAAGCGATGAAGAGACGGACATTATGGTACCTAAAGAATATCCTAGGCGGGTCAGAAATCAAGATCCTAAAGCATCAATTATATAACTCAAGGCGGTCACAAACAACAAAATTAACAAATCAAGTACGAATTTGAATCAAAGCCATTTCTGGAAAAATCTAAATGGTAGTTACATTCAGAAATTTCACTACTATTCAACTATAGTCAAATGGCGCATACGAAAACCATGCATTTGCAACAGAACATGCAAAAGTCAAATGAAGAAATAAACAGGTCTCTACCTCAATGGAATTTATCGGTGACAAAAACAACAACAACAAAATACCTAAGCATGAACATGGCAGAATTGAGCATAAAAAACAAAGCAAAAAGTGAGTTATCAATCGAAGTAATACATGCAACCCAAATCAATATTAGAAGATATCATGGAGAACATGCAAGGATAGAATAAATCTTAATAAGAAACTTACTTTTTATTAACGGGTGAAATGTCGCGATCAAAGAGATAATAGAAAATGTCGCAGACTCGGAAGAGCCAAAAACAAGCAAAGAATCACTAGAGAAATGTCGCTTAAGAAGAAAGGAATTTGAAAAGAGTAAAAGTGAAGATGCAGATGAAAAACCCTTTATATAAGGATAGAGAAACTAAATGAGATGTCTCTTCAAATACCTGAGATGTGGCAGAACCCTAACTAAGGATTCAAAATTCAAAATATTAAAAAAATAACGGCATCAAAACTGCGCATTAAATAAAAGCCGATATTCTAGAAGATTTCAGTGAAAACATCCCAGATCAAGCGAATGAATTTGAAGACCTAAAGGAACTTCACACACTTGAAGGGGACTTCTAATAGCTCTGTCAAATACGACTATGCGCGTACCTGTCACTCAAAGATTGCTTAGATGGATTATATCCGCCTCAAGAATCAGACAATCCAGGTGGACAATAGTCAACATGACTTATCCTCCTTGGTTGGTTTTACTTACGTGAAGAAAGAATCCCACTAAGATCCTACTCCTATGACAGCTCCCACTTGCTAGGACTTTCATGAACAGCAAACTCTAAGAGTTCTAGTCGAATATAACTCACTTTCCTAGTTAATCCATGAGACATTGGGAGCTTATAAAAGACACCTTGGATCACCACTAGGAGGTACGCAATTCTAAATACTCAAATCAATTTACCAACTTGCCACATCTCTTAAATCCTTTGCTAACTTAAGCATCAGACTAGCTATGAAGAAAACTAGACTAGCCCTTAAAGCAACGTTTGTTAATCTGTGCAGGCATCCTCACGACCGTGAGCAGTCTTGCAACCTCAATATCTCAAAAGACGTTAACAATAAGTGCTTCACTTATTGACAAATCTTTCATATTATATGATATATTAACTTATATGGTTGAGTGCTATTCAGAATCGTTTTGGTAGACCCTAACGGGTGCAAGATGTTTTTTGAATACTAGATGTTAATCTATTTGGTTAAGTACCACTTAGGATAGTCTTGGCAAACCCTAACAAGTGGAAGACAAAGTGTTTCTGATCATATGCCAGTCGCACAGCTTCACAACATACTGAAGATTTGATAACTTCGTACGGAATGTGACCCATCAAGTGAGAGTGAAAGATGTTGGAAATACCATGTCCGCTCATAAGCAGGTCAATTGGGTCAAATGATCCGATCCAATTTAGTTATTTGAACTCAATTGAAAAGTTATAGAATTTTAAAGAATTCATTGTAAATAATTAAGAGTTAAAGAACTCAATTGCGATTTGTCAATTTTCCATTTCATATATATCAGAAATGGACATGTAAATCAAAATAAGAATTCATTATTGAATTCATTTTCAATTTCTATTCATTATCTCTTTCCCGGTATTTCACCTCATGATGAAAACATCGCAAATTGATTGTTATCGATCTTTGTCTTTGCAGAAGTCGCGGATAATAATTGTTCTCCGATGCACCGTGACATAATTCTGATTTGGCATTACAAAGTGGCATTCTTTGTTCTTCGAGCACGGAAAAAGTAAATACTGAATTCGTTTCCTATTTTCGATTTCCGTTAATGTTTTAATTAGCATAAATATAAATTTAAATATAATTGAAAACTTAGTTAATTAATATTTTTAATCCAAGATATTAAGTAATTTTATAATTACAATTAATTATAATCATATAATTTATTTCTATGATTATTTATCCAGTATAGTTTTGCAAATAAGAGAGAGAAAAAGAGGGAAGGGCCGAGATACTCGAAATTATTCATATAATTTAAAACTGTCAAGTATCAAAACTGATAACTCAGGAAATAAATCCTATCCAAAATGAATCTCGAAAATCTCTCCTCAAGATAAATATAGAATTATACATAGATTATCTTACAGATAATATCAAATACAATCTTTATCCAACTAAAACTCCTAATCCTAATCTATTTAGGACTCATTGAGACCTATATAAAAGCTCTAAACCTCAAAGGTATGATATCTCATTCTTATATCTAATTCTTAATTATTATTATTCTCCGCCTCCTCTCTTATATCCGTTGTTAATTTAAGCATCGGAGAATCTACGCCGGTCACACGGCTAGTCCCTCTAACCTTGTTTTGTCTTGCAGATAAACAATTTGGTCAAGGCAATACACAATTCAATTTCGAAGATTAGAGCATGGAACCAGATTTTATTTTTCAATCTTTCAATGGTGCGGTGAGTGTGGATTGAATTTACTTGCTCAGGCGAGAATTTCAGTTCGAAACACAAGACTTCGACTGCACAGATAAGCAAATATATAATCTTTTTATTATTGAAAATCAATCAATTCCCATACAATTGAGAACCCATGTTTGTAATTAAATAAAATTCAAAACGGTGACGTATATCGAAAATAATTAATTTTTGAAGATACAGGTGCCATTAAAAGTGCCAAGCTCTCATCAAGTTTTGTCCCATTTGACTAATAGGATTTTAATTAAAGTCCTGGAGCACACCAATTTGATAAGATCACAACGATGCAAAGAGTACTTATATCTTTATGTAAGGATTCAACTTAAGAAAACATAGCTAAGAAAGCTAACAATGCATCATCCGTTAAGCACACTCAAAGAGAGAGTTGATATCTTTATGAAAATCACATGTTGGCTAACGAATCCCGTGGCACAATATCACCAATCATGGGCGACGAGCCAAAAGCGGATCTATCAACAACTGTAAGAAATAGTCCTATAGCATCATATCGCATAGCCAACAAGCCAAAAGTGAACCTATTTAGATAGTCACATTGTCATATGATGGTGATTGTATGGATATCATATTCGCCCCAATGAGTGTGTCAGAACGATGAAAGCCTATAAAACGGCCTGCAAAGCAAAAAAGCACCTTCAACCTTAAAAGGTTTCAAACAATCTAAAGGAGGGACTTCTTATAACTCAGTAAATAAATTCTATCCAAAATGAATCTTGAAAATCTCTCCTCAAGATAAATACCGAATTATACATGTATTATCTTACAGATAATATCAAATACAATCTTTATCCAACTAAAACTCCTAATCCTAATCTATTTAGGACTCATTGAGACCTATATAAAAGCTCTAAACCTCAAAGCTCTGATATCTCATTCTTATATCTAATTCTTAATTATTATTATTCTCCGCCTCCTCTCTTATATCCATCGCTAATTTAAGCATCGGAGAGGCTACGCCGGTCACACGGCTAGTCCCTCTAACCTTGTTTTATCTTGCAGATAAACAATTTGGTCAAGGCAATACGTAATTCAATTTCGAAGATTGGAGCATGGAACCAGATTTTATTTTTCAATCTTTCAAGAACTAATCCAAATCAATATTGTGGATTTTTCTTAAATCATTGAAAGTATACTTATTAATTATTTGCCGCTGCATAATTCAAGTAGTTGCGATATTATTTCGTACATGGAATTACGTAAGGCGTCGATTTCTTAAAACCCTCTTTATGAACACGAAAGTGTTGAACATCGATGGTGTATATATCGAAATTGGGGTGTGACAACCCATTAACAACTTCATAGTTAAATTTTGGTTCACAAACAACTTTGACTAATAAAATGTCATGTTAATGATATACTACTTTAATTCGAGAAGGTATAAAGAGTATTAATTCAGATATTTATTTTATTCATTTTTTATATATTAATGACCTGAATAAAGTAGTGATTGAAAACTATGTGAATTTATAAAAATATAATACATTTGGGGGCCTCAAGGTTCAAACCTCTGCCATTTAGAATAGGAAATAAAAACCTATCAACTAAACTCAAGAATTTTTTGGATATTGCTTCACGCACAAATAATATTATAATAATAATTTTCTTAGAAAAAAACCTACATTGATCATTTCTAGTAAACTAGCGTGTGGCCGGTGCCACACCGTGTCACCATGCCTGACATTCAATATCATAAAATTGCAAAATATTATTTTGTTGGGATAAAAAAGTATTTGGTAAAGGTAATAACATTTGTAATATACTTTTGATGAAATACTATTTTGATATATACTTTTTTTTTTTTTTTGAAAAACATAAGGAGTGAGAAGACACCACCCCAAGGGAAAATAGATTAAAATATTGATGATATATACTTATATTCAATTTTATGTAGACTTTTTTAATGTAAAAGACTAATTTTTCTTATTGCATTTTGGGCTTTCTAAATGTTAATACCAGCTTCAGCTCTTAAAATTCAATGTCTTCACATATAAACCTCAAATCTTACATTCAACCAAGCTTTTTAAAGGGTAACTTTAATTTAAAAAAACAATTGGATGCAGTGAAAATAAAAAAATGGCGAATCCCTACCAGCACCAAAACCCTAACCCCGCCGCCCCTAGCAGCCACCGTCTCCACCACCAAGCGCCGAAAACCACCAGCCATCTTCCCCGCCCTTACCTCCCTTCAACCAAGAAACCTACTCGAACAATCATCGATGTTAACAACTCAGCAATGAAAGGAACTAGGGTTTACTTTGAGAATTACCCTAATTCTCATGATTTCAAGGCTTTGCAATCAGTTTTCACGAAGTATGGTATTAATGGCAGTGTTTATACAGCTAGGAAGAGGAATATCAGAAATCTGAACTTTGGCTTTCTAACACCAGATAGCTCATTACCACTGCATGAGGTCCTTTATCGCATGAACTCAGTTTGTATTGGTACAATTAGAATGCGCGCCTATAAAGCTAGATACTCTCATCGCAACCTTAACCCTCATCAAGCCCTAAAACAGACAGCTACTCCACCTAAACATCAGAAAGTTTTTCGTGAATCATCTAAAGACCAACGCTCTTACGTGGATGTTGTTAATGGCACTCAACCTATCATGGTAGATTTAAACCCGACTGCTCAATCCGTACCTTGGTTGTCACGCGCATGTTTAGTTAAGGTCAGAATTATCTCTACCATTCCTGACTTGTTTTATTTGGTTAAGAATAGAGATTTCGTGATCGATTTTGTTACACCAGTGGGTGGTAATTGGGTTATCATGAGTTTTTTCTCCAATGATGCCATGACCGGTTTTATTGATGCGGATTGGTTATCACTTCAAGACTTGATTTCAGAGATTGCTCCATTTCCAACTGACTTTGTTCCGGATGAGTGCCTCATGCATGCTGATTTTTTGGGTTTACCTCCGGCTCTTATCTTGGAACCTCTCATTCATCAATTGGCTTTGTTGTGCGGGAAACTTGCATCTATTGACTTCAACTTTGATCGCCCTGACCGTTTAGACGTTGTTTCCTATCTCATCTCAGTCCCTATATCTCTAAAGAATCACATTATTGATCTACAAGTGGGTGACACTATTATATCAGTTCATACCTCATTTCGCCAAGCGGTTGCCTTCTGCCATGGTCCAGTGCACAACTCCACCTCATTTACTTCAACGACAGCAAGGCTTGAACATTCGGTGGGTTTCAAGGAGCCTTTGTTTACCTCTGAATTCCCATTAGTAGTGCCTCTCATGTATCGGAGTCTCCTCTGGAGAATGCAACAACTCATTGCGAAAATCCTCCTAATAACCATGTTACTCATAATGGCCAGAACATAGAGTTGGTAGGAAGCAGTAGCCATTCACAACCACCATCCTCAAATCCTATTCCAACCGATAGCCTCACAACCTCTTCTGGGCCTAATATCTCAAACAGGAACAAAATCATTCTCCAGAAGCTCTGACACCAATCGACAGATAATGAGAATTAGCTCACTTTTGAGTTTGGGAAGAAGTTTGGGTTATTCAAAGACAGGAATAAAGAGATAATTTTAAAGGCATTAAACGAGAGTTCGACTTCTTGAACAGCACAATCTTTCAAGGATTTCTTTAATCTTAGATGTCTTTGTCTTTTGTAAGTTGGAATTGTCGGGGTGGCATTCATAATAGTGCCAAACAATCTTTTATTCATTCTTGCGTCAGGAAACACAATGTTCATTTTTGGGCTTTGATGGAAATAAAAATTGAGGATGTTAGTAACCGCATCATTAAGAACTTCTGGGGCCATAATGATTTCTCGTTTCACTACTCTCCATCGCAGGGCCTTTCGGGCAGCATTATTTTTTCTTGGAATACGATTCTTTCGAATGTTAACTTGGTGGCTTCCTCGAAGAGATGGTCCATTTTCATCTTGTCTCTTCTACCGTGGATATTCATGTTGTGGCTTTATATGGATCAACTGCAACGTCAGAAAGGAACCAAACGTGGTTGGATTTGTTACCTCTCATTAGGCCGTTTACTCATATCTTGATTTATGGCGATTTCAACGAGGTGTTGTTTGCATCAGAACGTTCAGGAGGCCGTACTACATAATCAATGGATCAATTTAGAAATTTCGTGAATGAGAGCGAACTTATTGATCTTCCCCTTCATGGCCGCGACTACACTTGGGCTAATAGTAACTCTTTTTCCCAGATCGATAGAGTACTTATATCCTATGGAATTTCTGATATGTGGCCTGCTGTTTCCTTATCTACATTGGACACCACCTTATCTGATCATTTACTGATTTTATTCCATTCTCATGATGTACCTAACGATGGCCGAAAACCTTTTCGATCATTAAACTGTTAGTGGGATGACCCGGATTTCTTGGCTTTCATTAGGTCTAAATGGAGCTTGATCTGTGCAGCACACTTAAGCCGAGACCTCTCCTTCAAATTAAGGAAACTGAGCATTCGTATTCGCTCTTGGCATGATGAAAATTTCAAAAAATTGGAGGTGCGGATTGAGGATATTGAAACGAAAATTCTGGCAGTGACTTCTAGTAGCAACTTAAGGCCTCTATCATCAGTCGGCATATCTGATTTATAGCAGCTAAGAACGGCCTTACTCCAACATCGAAAAAATCTCGAGAGCATCAAACATCAGTAGTCTCTGGTCATTTAGTCACTTTTAAGAGATCAGAACACACCTTCTTCCATCACTCGGCTTCAACTCGTTACAGGAACAACATGATTACCCAACTTGAGATTAATGTATGTCTTCTTTATGATGCTCCTTCTATAACAGCAGCTATTAGATCAATCTATTCGGATCTCTTTTCAAAATCACAGGTTGTTTCGTTTTCGGAAGTTACACTTTGCCACTGTCTCAGAGGCCTCTAACATCAGTTTGATTGTGCCTTTCTCGGAAGAAGAGGCATGGGCAGTGATTTGTTCTTGTGATGAAAATAAAGCCCCTAGGCCAGAAGGTTACAACTTTTTCTTTTATAAAAGATTTTGGGAGGATCTTAAAGCAGAAATCATGAGCATTCTCCACATATTCCACCATTCATCTCACTTACCGCAAGCCTTCAAAACCTCCCACACCATACTCATTCCAAAAGTTCTGGGATCCTCTTGTTTGAATAACTTCCATCCGGTTGCTCTAATACACGGAATTTACAAGATCTTGGCTAAGTTACTTTCCTGCCATCTACAACTAATCTTACCTGGTCTGATTTTCGAAAATCAATTTGCTTTCATTAAAGGCAGAAGCATTCACGAGTGTTCTTTTCTTGCCTCGAAGGTGATTAGCGCAATTCACAAGCAACGAAGATCTTACCTTATCCTCAAACTTGACTTCCATAAGGCGTTTAACAGTATCTCATGGACATATATAGATGCGGTGCTTTTGGCAATGAGTTTTGATAAGAAATGGATTTCATGGCTCTTGAATTGTCGAAAAAATTCTACAACTTCTATTCTTAAATGGCTCCCCAAGTGACCTGATTTGTCTATAGAAAGGTATTAAGTAAGGGGATCCCTTATCTCCTTTCATTTTTGTCCTAGCAGTGGAAGGTTTAAAGCAGTTATTCAAGGCTAGTATTCGTGAAGGTCTTATTCTGGGTCTCCACTTGGATGAATCTCTTCTAGATATCTCTCTGCTACAGTTTGTAGATGATACTATTTACTTCCTTCAGGCGAATGAATTAGTCATCTCTGCTCTTGTACGCATGTTGGGATGTTTTGAATTAATTTCGAGACTCAGAATAAATTTTCGAAAGAGTTCGCTTCTGGGTATTCATGTTGAACATAGCAGCCTATGCGGCTTTGCTTCTCAACTTGGCTGTCGTGTTGAGAAGTTTCCAATCAAATACTTGGGAACACCACTCTCCTTTAAGCGACTACCGATTCCATGTGGGATCCTCTAATTGCCAAATTTATGAGTAGATTGGAAAATTGGAAAGGGAATTGTCTTTCTTATGCGGGTAGAATGGTTTTAATTAAATCGGTTCTCTTCTCCATTCTGATATATTTACTTTCCATTTACAAATTACCCAATTCAGTTGAAGCAAAATTAATTAGTTTGATGAGGAATTTCCTATGGCGTGGAGATGGGAATGTAAATGGGATTTGCAAGATATGCTGGATCATGGTTAACTTGCCATTACCTCTCAGGGGCCTTTACATTCGGGATTTCAAATTGATTAACTGCAGCCTGATGCTCAAGCGGTTATGGAAATTAAGATCATCGAATCATAATTCCTTATGGTTTAATTATTGTGTTAATCAAAACAGATTTCGTTGTTGGAACAATGTCATTACCTTTGATACTTCCAAACTATCTCCTATTTGGTAGGATGTGCTTTGCTGCTGCTTCGGCAATCGATTGTATTGGGAATCTTTTACATCGAATTGTCGAGTTAGAATTGGTAATGGGATATAATCTTCCTTTTGGTTTGATAATTGGACGGGTTACCAAAGCCTTGATCTGCTATTTCCCAACCTTTACGCTCTATGTAATCATAAATCTTGTAATGTTCGAGATGGTTGCTTAGCTATTTTTGGAGTTAACAGATTCTGTCGGCCCTTTTGGAAAAGAAGGTTGTTGATGAATATGCAAAACAAATGTGTAGAACTATGCAACTGGATTTCTATGGTCTATCCTAATATATTCGGCAACAATTCTGATTTGATTAGCCATCAATTCCATCTCACATTTGATGCTGCTACTGACCGGTTTCTATGGGAGCCTGGAAAAGATAGCGTCTACTCTGCCGCAAGTTTCTGCAGCGAATATTATCATCTTTCTCGATGGCCCGTTCCGAGTTCTGATTTTTCGTTAGTTTGGAGGAGTTACAACTACTGCCCGTTTTGCACTTGCACCGAAACTGTGGACCATGCGCTGCTGTTGTGTAATCGAAGTTGACGTGTTTGGCAGCTACCACGAAGTGGTTCAGATTCTACTGCCCCTTACCTTGTAACAGCAAAGCTTTTCTTTTGCAATGGCGCGCCTTCTTTCAACCGGGACGAGCTAGGGAATTCGGTACATCATTTTGGATTGCCATTGCTTGGACCATTTGGACATCTAGGGATAAACTCGTCTTCGAAGAAACCCATCCTACCTTGGATCCCGTAGACTATTGTTTACATTTTTGCTGGTTTTATTTTAAATGTAACAATCTTAGTGTGAGTAGCTCGGAGTCGGACCTTTTTGTAAACCCGGGCTTTTTACTCTCATGTAACTGATGGATTTTATTTTATTTATAAAAGAGGAATAGGTGTTTTGTAGGCAAGCTTATGCATCAACCTAGTTGGAATATACGCCCCGAAATTTTCACCTATTCCAATCTTTTTCCCGTTGGGAGAACACATCGTTCTCCCGAGGGGTTTTAAAAAAAAAAATCAAGCTTTTTAAAACTGAATTGGGATGCAATTTTGGCAAAAAAAAAAAAAAAAAAAAATTAAGATGACGGTTGCATGGATTCACATGGAGCGCTTGTACAATTGGAAAGACGTTCTTTGCGTATGCATGTCCAATAAGTGGCCGCTCTTTTTAAACGCCTAACTCACATTTATTTTTAAGGGTACTTAACAGTTAATTTTTTGCATGGGCAGCACATAGAATCTCGGCAAATTTTTTACAAAGTATTTTTTTTTTTGTCTTATTATTGTTGTTGTTGGATGGGTGCGAAATTTGATACAATGATGCTAAAATGAAAAAAAAACAGCCTAATTACAAAAATTGCCTTACCTTTTTGGAAAAAAAAAATATTAATAAGTGAAAATGCTTTTATTGTAGAAACTAAGGTGATAATTTGGGTGTACCACAATTGGTACAACTCCCAAAATGATGGTTAGATGTTTCAGGTTCAAAACTCAATCTTTTCAAAATTCATATTTATAAAACAAACTAAAGTGATTAGGGTTTGAATCTAAATTTCTTGCAATTAAAAATCTTATTCTAATGGATGGGTAACTGCTATTTGTGCACTTAGATGGACTATTTATAGATATATGGACTTTTCGCATATTAATGGTGATTTTGGAAAATTTCTTGTATATATGTAAAATAAATTGAATAGAATTATTTTTATTCAAAAAAAAAAAAGTTTCAAACACACAATATGACACTATTTCAAAAATAGATAGAGTAAAAATTGATTTGACTTCTTATGTTATTATATGTAAAAAAATTTAATAGATTAAACTTGTAAGGATTAAATTTGAATGGACCTTCCACCAACATGTACAATCAAGCAATAGGAATATAGGTACTAAACGTAAACCTAAAATGGTAGATCTTGATCATGGGATTCAAAACTAACTCATGTATTGATTGCAATAATATTAAAAAAAGTAAATATAAATAAATAATGCATGTAAAATTGTTTATGATAAACATAGTGAATCATTTACCTTGAAATTATCCAAAAAATTTAATTATCATCATGAATTTTCAATATTTCTAGATATCACTGAACTGAACTTGTATAAAATGTATCAACCTCTTTAATGTTATGTGTCAGCTTCTTGTTGGAAAGAGAAATTATGAAAAATTGTATTTATAAAAAGTCAAATCAACAAAAATATTGACATGTGATAATGTACGAGGCAAACTACCACCTTTAATATAAGTTCTGATATATCTAAAACTTTTAAAAGTTCAGAGTGACCAATACTTCTTTTGGCAAATTCTTGAAGTAATAGATACATTAAGCTTTTACAATATAATATTATGATTTTATTATTAGTTAGAAAGGAAACGCAATATCAAAAAAGAAAAAAAGAAATACATATTTTTGCTAGTATCACATACTTGTAAGTCATACCAACATCAATTATTATATATCATATATATTGGATACTTTCCATTTAATTTTCTGATTTGCAACAAAATGTATTTTTCATTCATCTTTCTCTAAACTACTAATTCCATTCATCCACGTACTTTCACAAATCCTTCATAAATGCTATAATTTCTTTTGTATTTTCTGTATTAATAATATATTTCCTTGGTAAGAAACTTTTCATATGAAAACAAAGCGTAGATCACGAGGCCTTTAATAAATTTAAGATAATATAAGAGTAGGACTTGCATGGGCATTAGAAGTCCAAAAAAAATGTAAAGAGTTAGAATGTTTGATTGTTATGGTTTGTCGTTGTGGTAGTGTTAAATTTGTGTATATTTTCCTTTTGTCTTTGAAATATATAAAATAAATTGTGACTTAACACTTAGAACTGTAGTTTGATACGGTGAATGCATAAACTAGATGTTGAACAAGTTTGAAACACTCACTAAATGCTTACTTGACAAATTTTTTCAAATACCACTTTTTACATAAAAGAATAATCGTATGTGTTTGGTTACAATTTCAGAAACAACAAATGATCAGTAGCAATAAATAAACCTACCATCATAATAAACATATCAACTGAAAGGCACTAAATATGGTTAAAATAAAGGAAAAGTTTTATAAATGGGGTGAAAGCTAGGAATAATTTCAGCTAAGTTTTGTGTCCTAACTTATTTGACTAATTAAGTTTCATATTTACCTTCTATACGCTCCAAAGTTTCTGTGTTCAGCTTCTTTTACCTTCTATGCTTGTTTTTTAATTTTCTTATCTTATTTCGTCATTATCTCTTAAACTGCTCATTTTTTTGGCTTGATGCTTTAGAGTTTTTTGTTCGTCTCATTTTTATCTTCGAAACGCCATCCATTGTGATATACTTTTTCGGAAATATTTTTTCAACTGGTAAGAAACTGGTATATAAGTGGTATGTAACTGGTACGAAGAACAAGATGTC
>CATIWQ010715718.1:0-10310 GCA_949673415.1 Euphorbia schlechtendalii
AGGCAGCTTTGAAAAAGCTTCAAGTGGTGCAGTCCTCTGCTCAGTGCTTAGGCACTGTGCCTTGAAGTTTCTTTTGGTGATTACCCCTGAGCAAAGGAGGTTCATGGATGGCATCCACTAGTTATCAAGGTACTGTAAGCCAAAGGTGGAGATTTGTGGCCTTTAAAGTATTAGCTTTACAGTGTTGGACCAAAAGCCTAAAGCCCGTAGACCCAAGCCCATTTACTCCCTCGGTATAAAACCTAGCTTATTTCCTTTTCTCTTCAGTTTATCTTCTTCTCTTATTTCCTTTGAAACCCTAGCCGCTCAGCCACCTTTCGTTGCCATGTGCTCGGTTCGTCCTTGAAGCTTCCTTGGCACGTGATTCCTCAACTGATTTTTGTTTCTAAGCGGTTAACTTTGAAGGAGCCTATTTAAGAAGATCTTTCGAGTCTTCTGAAGAGTGTAGAGGTTATTTCTATTGCTAGTTTACTGATTCTCTGTTTTATGTTCTTGGATACTGTTGAGGTCTTGTGTATTGTTGAGTTTTCGCTAGCTCTTTCGTATACAGTTCGTGATTGTGTTTTTACGTGATTCTCTTTAGTGATTCTCTCCATTTTTGGCCTGTGTATCTCTGTAACCTTTAGGCGTTTTGTGCCTTTGACTAGTGGAAGCAACCTAAGCCTCCTGCTCCGTGCATTGACTAGTTTATGCCCTGAAAAGCTAAACTAGGAAGCACGTAAAAAATTGTCTGTGTTCTTTACTTTCTTGCAGTTTTATATATGTGTTTTATGCTATGATCTTGCGAAAATCCTGCAAAATATCGTACAGAGACGAAATTTATTAATGAATGAGAAAAGTTGTATGCTAGCATATGATGAATATGAGAGACTTTTGAATTTGATATAATACTTAAGAGATACGATTATTTCTAATCATTTTATTTTTAAATTTTTACTTGTATATTATTACTTACAATAATAATAATAATAATACTAATAATAATTGTTGATTTAGTAATTTTTAAAATTCTTCATGTACAAAATTTGGATGAAATATAATTTTTTTAATAAATAAATAATTTAGGGCGGTAAGTGTAAAGAAGGATAATAAATAACAATTCTTATTTTGTAATAAATAAATATAAAGGGCACATATGGAATAATGGGGCGGTAAGTGTAAAATATAGAGCGGCAAATATCATCACCCACTATTTATTATGAAACTTGGTTAATACATTAAATTAGGTTTAAATTTTTTATTAAAATAAGAAGTAACATGTACAAGTAGTTCTTGAAAGACTGAAAAATATAGTGTTATTAGTTCTTATTTTGCCTATCACCAACAAATTATTTTAAAAATTATAAATTCACAATGTTAAACAAATTATAAGTATATTTTTATTGGAATATAGAAGTTTTAGCAATTCTAAATAACTCCAGTTATCAACCATTGTATTTTCATGGAAATCGCAACAATTAAAAACAGCCCTATTGGAGTTGTTTAACAGCTATTTTCTGGCTTTTATGAAATTTCTGCTCCAATCTAAACATTAAAATGCAGATTCGGTATTAACGACTTTGTCTTTGTATATATTTTCTGGTTTAGTAAGTTGAGTTTTCAATATTGTGGAAAGTTACCACTTACCAGTGATGAAAACAACTGCATGAATTGTATTCCTAATTGTAATTAAAAAAAATCTTATATTTTTCTCTAATACGAACAGGAAAGGAACAATGAAGAATTGGCAGCTAGAAGAGAGAATTAATTTCTAATCCTCATCATTAAAATCTTTAAATCTTTTTAAAAAGATTTATATGAAAGACACATGTCGTAATTAGATGGGATATAATGATTCAGAACAAAGATTCTTTTTCCACTAAAAATCACATATATTCCTCAACTAGTAGCAATATAAATCAAATCTTTCTCAACTTTCTTATGTTTCATGATTATGCTAATTTTATTTAATTATTTATTAGTATTTGTCTATAAGGGTTACAACTCACTACCAAATTTAATATATATAAATAAGGCAGCTTTTTTTAATCAGTAATTAGCCGAAAAAGCTTTTTGTTTGGTTGGCCAATGGCAACTCTTTCTCCCTTCTTCCTTAATTCTATATTTAATTTAATTTTTTTGTTAAAATAATCCTATACTGTAATGAATTTTAGCATTCACCCCAAAGCGGAGGAACAAACCTGGATTCGAATATTAGATTATTCAAAAATTAAATATCCTTATCTCAAGTAAGCTTTTTAACCTCCAATCGAAAAGCTTGTTTGACTCATAATTACTATTATTACATAATGCAAATAATCATCTATTAAGAAGGATGTGAAATTCAACTCACTCAGGTTTAAATTTTCGGAATGTGTATTGAACAAACTAGATTGAGTAAATCAGCCATTTAATTGGATCTCGATAGTACCTCGAGTCTGAATTAACCGATCAGCTGACAAGGTACCAACCAAGAAAGATGTTTGATTATTTACTATGTTTTCTTTAATCTGTCACCTCGTTCCTTGCAGTCGTCTCTCTCAACTTTGCGAATTAGAATACTCTGGCCTTGATTGTTACATGTTTCCAATCTCCAGTTTATTTGCAAATTGGCAGTTTTCTTTCGTGAATCACAATGTAAAAATGAACTTTGGATTATACAATTTTGGATTTGACTTTAGGGTTTGTTTATGGTTGCTGATTGTTGCTTAACAATAAAAATATTGATTTGGAGAAATTCGGGAAAAAAAATCAGGAAAATTTATTGAACTTGGCATTTTTTTTTTGTTTAAAATGAATTGATTCCACAAGTAGAACCAAACAACATTCGGGTAAGGAAATTGCATTCGTTTTCCTTTGATTCCTTTCTGTGACCAAAATCCCTTAGTGCTTGGTACCCTCTAACTGCAAATAAAAAGATATATCACCCAAAAAAGATCTCCACAAAATGTAAAAATTACAGAGAAATGTAGCATGGTTTAAGTGTAATTGTGTTTTGCATTAACATACTACTACATCACTAAGATTGTCAAATATAATTTAAATCTTTGTGTTTTTCTTCAATCCCACCAAAACTTCTTTATGTTAGTTGTTGTAAGTTTATCATCCAAATAAGATTTTTTGTTGCAAAATTTGCTTTTTTTATTCAATCTATACTATTGTCAACGCCAATTTCACCTAAAACACTTGTATTTCTTGCTTTCCTTGATCTTTTCATTTTCACCAAACATGTTCATACTACGAATAATGATTCTACTTTTATACTAAGAATAAGGATATTTAATTTTTGAATAATCTAATATACTACTGAATATGTTTCGCACCAAATACCTCGAAATTGAACATTGAAATTAGTAAAGGACTTTATAATGTTTTTTGTCAATGTGATTCAATGAAAACAAATATGTTAATTATGGTAACGGGGTCCAAAGCCATTATAATGAAATTGGTGGTCCCATATATGTATGATGGATATTCTCTTGCTGGAAATTTCTTTCAGTTATAGTATAGTATAGGATGATGGCATCCACTAATTAATAATTATCAACTGCAATTTGAATTCATTTGCTCCATCTTTATTCGTTATTTCAAACTCAACTTGCAACCTCACTTACTTTCGTAATCAACAAATTTAGACATAGTATGAGTGGTACATTCACAAAGTGGATGGATAACCAGTGTTCGAATCCTGACATCTGCGATTGCTTAAAAAAAAATAATCTACAAATTTCATATTTTTTATTAATAATTACATCCCCAATTGTTTGATATAAGATATGGTATCGGAGCATAAAAAGGTTTAATAGTTAAACGATTTTGATTCCGTATTTCAAGTATTGATAAAATTTGATATTGTAGAAACTATAAAGCTAAATGATCTTTGAGTTTAAAGAAGGCCTAAAGAACGTTTGTTAGCACTTGAAGAGCAGTGGTGGAGATATTCAACAAGTAATCTCACTTGAAGAGCCCTAATAGTACATAAGTTTTGTATAATATTACTACAAACACATGATGTTGTAAGGTAATATTGATAATTAGAAATTTTACCGCATATGTAAAGGTTGTATATGGTTTCCGTTATTGGTTTTGTCACATTTTGCACATGAACGGCCTTGGTCATTGAAGTTATACCATGATGTTCATTGTATCATCTATTCAAATTTACTCATCAGAAACCGCTAATCTAATTTAAACCCTTGCAAGGTATAAATTCGTATATAAGATCCAATTATAATTTATTCATATAATCTATCATTTCCCCACTTGCGAACTGTTTATGCCCTTGAACATGAATGTACAATATATACCCACTTCACGATGTGTCAAGATTTTTATCAACTAATGAAATTAAAATGATCCGGATCTTCTACTTATTACACTTATTACAAATTTAAGAGACTTTAATTGACAACACCACATTAGTACCGTTTGAAAAAATTTAAGCTCAAAATATAAAATTCAGTTATAATAATAATAATTATTATTATTATCTCTAAATCAATAAAAAATAAAATTGTTTGCTATTTAGAATCCTGGTCTTTCTCACCCCTTAGGTTGAAGAAAAATGCCCTTCAAAATATTACCCGGCGAAAGTTAATTTAAACGGACAAAAGTAAAGATTTTTTTAGAAATATGAAATACACATCGTAAATCTATAAGGATGATCTCCATTAGATCACAATTTAGTGGTTCAAAAATAAAAGGTCAAAATATAACATATTACTCATAAGAGAAATAAGCTGTTAAAATCAACATGATATCATGTAGATATGATATATTTCTGGGGCACATAAAATGATTAAAATAATATGATGGAAGGCTAACTAAAGGGCCCATTTCCAAAAGAGTCCATATGAAAAAAAATAATTATTTCAATGTTTATTTAATTAACTTTGTACTATAAAATTTATTTATTGAACTGTCGGGGGGTAATTCTTATTCTACAATGATTTTTGTTATCATGAATTGCATATTAATAAAGTAGAATTCTCCATATCTAATAATTTACGCAATAATCAATATATGTATACATAAATTCAATAAATCAACTTCCGAGTTTGAAAGTTGACTGCAGTAACTATTCATCAGCAAAACTAATTGATGATAATTTCCAACTGTTAGGCTTGGCATCCACTTCAAATAATAATAATAATAATAATAATAATAGACCTTAACAACATTTCGTTCCTGATCAGGGTCGGTCCTGGACAAGGTGTAAGGGGTGCGTTCGCTCAGGGTCCCTAATTGAAAAGGGTCTAAAAATATTTTTTATGTTTAAATTTTTAGTACTTAATATATTAAATGATAAAAATGAACATTAATTAGTGTTGATGAATTGATAAGTTACTTGATATTGATGTAAGAGATCTTAAGATCAAATCCTAAATTCTATACAAAAATAGTTTTTAATTACTACTTTTTTTTACTGAGAATCCACTTTTATTAATTATTATATTATTTTGCCTATGACCTTAAAATGTCAGGACCGATAATTACCTTTGCTAAGCAATTATGTTTTTTTTTGAATGCTTTAGCGTTGCACTTAATTTAAGTATAAACATTGATAAAATTTAAAAAGAATACTTGAATATTTCAAGTTTTCAAAAAATCTTGCATAAGCGTCCATTTCCAAAACACAATCTTAAAAAAATTTATTTTTAATTACAATAAAATCACCGTCTAATATCACCTATTTCGGTCAATCCACCTAGGACCACCTGATTAAGAAAATTCGTGACGGTATTCTTAAATTCCCGTCTAAACCGATTTATAAAACACTGATTTTTTTTTATCTAATTCATCAGGGTGAATTGATTGAAACTTTCTTATCCGTCTTTAAAGACTTCAATACATAGCTCACCTTACTTAGTTAGTTATATTGGCTACCGTTCATTTATAATTCATAAAAGCAAAAAAACTATGTCCTCCAACTAAATACACATGACAAAAAAATATATCAAAGCTCGGCTCACCGCATTTACATATTATTTGGAGAGACAATGCGAAAAAAGTAGACAAATTTTCAAATATCTTGGTGAACTGAGCTCCACACTACTCTTTTAACAGATTACACTTTTGAAATGGGCGCTACAAATCTTAAGAGACCAAGAGAAAAATTGAAAGAAAAAAAAACTTTCTTCATATATAATAAATAATTTCACAGCTTTTGTCGCTCACTTTTTCTAAAAAAACAAAAAAGAAAAAGCAATCTCTCTAAAAAGTTAGCGTACAACAAACATATATTAATGAGAATGCATGCACCCATCGTATCCATCCATCATCATCACATCAAAATAAATCATAGCCCAGCTGAAAAGATAATCAAAGGGCGGAGGGACCCACTTTACAAATATAGTCAAGACAAATTCAGTCATCATGCCAATTTTGCCCTCAGAAAGGGGCCCACGGGGCTAATCATTCACTTTTTTAAGAAATGACACGTAAGCATGCTGGAGGGGTACAGAGAAGGGCAAATAGATGCTGCAGCACCTGATCAGCGAGGAATAGGGGACACTCGTGCATCTTTCTTGTTTGTTAGCTTAAATTTATAAATTTTTTGAAAATTAAATCAGAAAAAAACGATGAATTGATTTAAATTTTTGTTTGTTTGTATTTGAATAATAAAATATTTGCATGGATGGGTACGTGCTGCTACTTCTTCAAAAGCATTCTGTTCTGACTGACTGACTGGCCCTCTTCTTCATTTTTCTCTGTATAGGGGCCACTCCCTCAATTCATTTCTTTTATTCAGATTTTTATATAATTAAATTATTTTTTTCTATTTGAATTATAAATTGAAATATTTAGTACTCTTTGCTCTCAATACTCTCATAATATTAATTGTACATTTGCACATAAACTATAATTTAGTTTTACTAGAAACAAGTGTTTCAACACTCAGCAATTTCTTCGTATAATCAACTTATAGATAAGGTTGAAACTTTTATACTATTCTTTACATATTTCGTCATAATCAGGTTAAATATCTTATCATCGTTTTGATTCATTGTTTGTCATAAGAAAACTTCGTACTTATGAAAATATGTCACATTTGTATTAGTAGAGATATGATTAGAAAGATGAAAGAGGCAAAAAGAGAATGGAAAGTGAATGTGTTGTTATAATAATATGTGAAGTGGAAATAGAGTACTATATATGTAGCATTGAATTTGAAAGTACAAAACTTAAAGACTTT
This sequence comes from Euphorbia schlechtendalii, assembly GCA_949673415.1. Taxonomy (NCBI): domain Eukaryota; kingdom Viridiplantae; phylum Streptophyta; class Magnoliopsida; order Malpighiales; family Euphorbiaceae; genus Euphorbia; species Euphorbia schlechtendalii. The sequence continues at coordinate 7,175 of CATIWQ010715718.1, forward strand.
GCGTGAGAGTTGGGAACACTATTTGGCAGTTGAATTAATGTCTAGATGAACATATGTATATATAAAGTGTCATGTCCTAATTCTCTCATGGAATTAAATGAAAGCCTGATAAGTCTTCCTCACTTTATGCACCTTTGCTCTCTTTTTTCTTCATATCTCAGCACCACAACAACAGTAACTTAACTGTTAGTGTATTATCTCAAATGTTGCAATTTTAATTATGTATCAAAATAAAACAAAAAAAAGGTACTATATTATAAGCATACGAATGAATTTTTTTAGTTGCGAAGGAGACACGTTTAGCACTTCATCAAGTTAATATATAAAAAACAACAGTATAATAAGTTGCGATAATACTGAAAACTCTACTCAACAGCAAATAAAACCAGAAAGTCAACTTATGTCGAAGATATCAAAGCAGATTCTTATTTGTATTGTCGGTGTAAAAGACATGGTTTACATTTTACGATATTCATCTATTTAGAATTCAAGTAAAAACGTTAAAAATGTTTTCCTTTTGTATCTCCATCAACTTAATTGGGACACTAATTATCAAAATGGATAATAACTAGTAAACCAATAGAGGTCCATCAAGGAACAAATTCTCCATATTTGACTTAGAGACTTGGAACTATATTAATATTATTCATAATAAAAAAGTGATATCTAATAACAAATAACTAGCAAACTTACTGAAATATCAAATAGCAAAATTCCTGAAATAATATTAATATAGTTCTAATATTAATATTAATATGTTTTAATATTAACATCCAATAACAAAAAGTTATATTTTAATTTATTATATGTCAAGCTCGGACCAGATTTAACTATTTAAACAAAAACCAAGTTCACGTTTACTTTTAATGGGCTCAGACTCGGGATGAGCTTAGTAAAAAAATGAATGTACAAGCCCGACCCATGAAACAAGGCTCGGGCCGGCCCTGTGAACAGTTGTCAAGATAACCCTAACATTTAACTAAATTGTAAATCGCCTGTGTTCATTTCTAAAAAAACACACCTCTAGATTTGAATCATTGATATATCTTTACATAATTCAATTTGCAACAATTACATAAGGCGCGACACTTTCTTCCGATTTAAACATATATTTTGAACCATTTAAAAGTCCAATAATACTTCAATTAAAAAAAAAGTTCAATAATACTCCTTCAATTAGTTTTCTTTAAGATAACGACGTGAATGTAGACTTAAATGTAATATTGGCAAGTCTTTTAATTGTTGCTTATAAAAAAAGTCTTTTAGTTGTTATTCTTTTGGAGATTATAAAAAGTTTAGAAATAAGTCTTTAACTAGTTTTTTTGCTTGGGTAATTAAATCATATATCTAAAAAAATTGGATTTTATTTCTTTTAGAGAAATTAATATTCACTTTGCCATTTTATTAGTTTTTTTTTTTACTTTTACCCTTATTCCCTTATAACTACCTTCTCTTTCCTATTTAATTTGAATTTTGCAACTTCAAACCTCCATATCTCACAAATCGTTGATTTTTTTGAATTGACCCTTTGAAATATTTTGTTCGTTTTAATTTTATCTTTAAAATGACATACACTTTGAATTTTTCGAAAAAATAAAAAATTTATCGCATTCTTATACATAGAATAATAGCTGTATAATAAAAATCATAATTTTTCATGAAGACGTTATACAATGTATAAGAGTGGTCTTATGTTATTTAAAAAAGAATATATGGAATACATTATACCACTATTATATCATGTATAACGCCTTCACGAAAAACCAGTAAAAACAGGTATTATACAACTATAATACAATGTATAAGACTACGATAAATTATTTTTTTTACTAGAAAGTGAGTTTTTGTAAAAATAACCCATATTATACCATGTATAAGAGTTTTTATATTAAGTTTAAGGTCTTCATGTCATATTTTTATGGGGAAATCAGTCCTATTATGAACATGAATGAGAAAAATATCTATATAAATTAATTATACAACTTTACACCATTTATAAATCCTTCATGAAAATACAGTAAAAAGAGCATTGTACCACAATTATACACCGCATAAGATTGCGAAACATTAATTTTTTTTTCGAAAAAAATAAAATGTATGTCATTTTAAAGATAAAATTAAGACGGACGAAATATTTTAAAGCGTCAATTCGAAAAAATCTACCGTTTATGAGATATAAACGTTTGAAGTTGTAAAATTCAAAATAAATAAAAGAAAGAATGTAATTATAAAAATTCACAAAGTTAATTTGAAAAAAAGTAAAATGAAATAAATGTTTCTCTTTTTATATAAAAGAAAAAAGAAATTTTAATTTTTGAATTTTGTAAAATTATATTTGTAAAATTTAAATTTTAATAAAAAAAAATATGATAAGTAAAAAAACATTACTCGGCGGTACCGACGTGAAAGAGAAAATAATTTTCAAAATTAAGTAGAGATCACGTGGGCTTGAGAATCGTGCCAAGGTGGGTCCACATTTAGTGAAGTACGTACTCTGCTGTCCACTTCACTCTATAGTGCTTACTTATGCTTTTCTACAATTATTGTCTGGACAAAATGTGATGTATTCTTCTATACTGCTCATTTTAATTTTATTTGCTAAGTATTATTTTCCGACCGAAACAGAATATTTGGACAATATAATTATTTTTTTTCTAGCAAATTTTGCAAAAAAATTGGTTTATTTATGGTGGAAAAATATGCTATCTTCATATATGACAATTGTTTCACACACAACTGCATTTACGACGAGTGTTGTAAATTGCCCATTAGAAATAAATGAGTTTAAATACTAAGCAATGTACATGGATTGTGATTAGGGATGGCAACGGATCCCGGATCCGCTCCGGATCCGTGGATCCGAATTCGTTTTTTAAGGTCCGGATCCAGATTTTATGGACCCGTCGGATTCGGGTCCAGGTCCGGGTAATGAAACCCGGATCCGTATTTAAATATTAATTGTATTTTTTTATTTATTATTTACCCCGAAAATATTGGATAATTAATATTATTTGATATCCACGTAAATACAATTGCATGAACATAATTAAATGAGTATGTAAACTATTTAAAATAAGGTGAAATGTACAAGTATGGAAGCTGAAACTAAGAATTTGATGTTAATTACATGGACCCG
>CATIWQ010715880.1:0-10189 GCA_949673415.1 Euphorbia schlechtendalii
AAGTACATTTTTTTCAATTTATAAGACATTTTTGTGACATTAATGTATAGTTTCATCAGATAAAATAACAATAAATAATTATTTTGAGCAATTTAAATCCATAACATATTAAAATATGATATATAGGATCAATTATTGTTCATAAACATGTGTTATGTTTAAAAAAATTGATACAAAATGAGATAAAATCAAACATAAGAAGGTTGTAGTATGAAAGAAATAAAACGTAGGAAGGTATAAATTATTTTTCAAAACACAGGGAGTACTGATATATTTGTTCCGAATACATGGAGGTTATAATTATTAACCCTAAGTTAGAAGTATGATAATTGAGTTTGATGTTGTTACATAAATAACTTTTGTAAGTTAATTCGATTAATCAAAACAAAATCAATTAGAATATTTATTACTAATATTGAACTTGAAAGGAAAAATCAAAAAATATGTATAATCTCCAAACAAATTTATTTCAATAAAAAATATTTGTATTTGATAGAAAAATAAGAAACAATCATTTGAGCACAGACGAGGTATGTTCAATTTGATATACCTCCAATCTGAAATGTGACATTACAAGTTTAACATTCTTAGTTTATTAATCTTTAACGAACACTGTGTGATAAAGATTACATATAAGTAAATCATCGATGATATTGGTAAGCAAATTAACATTTAATATGGAAAAAAAAAATAAAGTCATCCTATAATTTGTCTAGATTTGGTCACTTGATACGGTCAAATAATAAGTTCGATTATAACCATAAATAATAATATAATTATATAATATACCTGCCGACATAAATGCTAACAAACACCAACCTATTACCAATGGACACGGTATTATTCTTCATACTTTTTTTCTAAAAATATGCGTAGTAAGGTTAAATATTAACGAGCAATTGGTGTTTTATAAAGATTCATGACGTTGCCACCTAATGGGCAATCTTTGATTGATTGACTGATATTTAAAATTGTATTTCTACATTTTTATTATTTTAAAGATTTCCTTTAATTTCTATTTTCTATATTTTTTTAAATGACATTTCAATTCCATTTCAGTTTCCATACTATAAATTAAGGTTAAAATCAAAACTCGGAAATTGAAACAGTGGGGTTTTCCGTGAGTTGTGTGCATAATTTGAGTTGATTTGCTAAGTTCTTAACAAACTCAAGACAAGCTCCAAGCATGTTCAAAAATTCATGTTTATAAAACCATTCGTTTTTATAACTTTTTATAAATAAGCTATCCACGAGTAACTTAAAGAGCTTATAAAATTTCTATAAACAAGTTAATTTATTTGTTCACAACATAAATGATAATATCACGAATTACATTAAGTTAACGTTTATTATCAATTATTAAATAAATTCTCAAATTCAATCAATTAAAAATATAAATATTTCAAATAACATGTAGCGATTATGGACAGGAAGGATTGAATCCATTAAACTAGAGAGAAAAACGTTACAGATTGCACAGAAAGAAGAGTAAGTGATTAATTTACAGCAGTTATGTTCTTTATGTAACGACTACATCATATTCTCTACTTGCTTTTACTAAAAACCCCTAATGTACAACGGTTAGTTATAACTAATTTAACTGATTAACATCCCCCTGCAAGCTGGAAATCATAATATAGATAATAGCCTCAATCTGTTAACTTGTCTTGTGAAATCAGGTGAATGAAGAGCTTTAGCAAACATGTCGGCAATTTGGTTGCTTGAAGTTGCTGCCATTAGGTGTGTGATTCCAGCTTGAACTTTTGCTAGCTCTCACAAAATGATAATCAATGTCTAAGTGTTTTGTTCTCTCATGAAATACTGAGTTTTTGCCTATGTGAATTGCTGATATATTATCACAGTTGCATCATCATGTTTTATCCTTAAGTTTCTTAAGAGATAAGTATCCATTGAATTTTTGTTGAAGTAGTGGTCATTACTCTATATTAATTCTATTTCTTGAACTACTTCTTGAACCTGTATTTTGCTTTTTTGTTCGTCAAGATATGAGTGAGTCACCTAAGAATACACAATATCATGTTATTGATTTCCTTGTCTCTGAATAGTTGGCTCAATCCGAATATGTATAAGCTTTAACTTTGATGTCTTCGTTGCTGAGTAGAAAATTTCATGTGTTGATTTTCCATTTAAATAAATTAATATTCAATGTGTTGCTATCATATGTGATTCATGGGGTTTGTCTTGATACTAAGATATTTGTTGAACTGCATATGTTATATCTGATCTTGTGTTAGACAGATATAATTATTTTCCTACTAGTCGCCTGAATTCTATTTTATCTTGTAGCTGCTTTGTTGTGCTATGATCAATCTTCTTAGTAGTGATTAGTGTTGAGATTGCTTTGCACTCTAAGAATCCGAACTCTGCCAGTAAGTCAAGTGTATACTCCTTTTGAAATAATAGTATACCTTTTTTGCTTCTAGCTGTTTCCAGGCCAAGAATGAATTTTAGCCTTCTCAAATCCTTAATGCTAAAGCATTCGTGTAAATAATATTTCATTTCTTTGATTGCTCTTTCACTGTTACTCGTTATGATTACATCATCAACATAGACAGTGAGTGCCATGAACACTTCTTTACTTTGTTTAACAAAAAGAGAAGAGTCTGCTATTGATTATGTGAAACCTTTTTCAATTCGAAATGATGTTAAAGTAGGATTACATTACCTGCTAGCCTATTTTAGACCAAACAATTATTTTTCTAGTTTATAGACAACGCTAGGAATTTTAGATTTAACTCCTTGTGGTAACTGCATATTTATTTCTTCACTTAAATTTCCATGAAGAAAAACATTACTAGTATTAAGTTAATGCAAAAAACAACCTTCTAGTAGCTAAAGGAAGTAAAACTCTTATTGTTGTTATGTTAGCAATAGGAGAAAATGTTTCTAGATAATCAATACCATTTTGTTGAGTATAGCCTTTGACTACTAGCCTTGCTTTGTACCATACTATGCTTCCATGTGACATTTTTTTGATTTTGTATACCCATTTGCAGCCAATCTGTACTTTATTAATTGGCAGACACTATTTTCCATGTTTTGTTAGCATCTAAAGCAAGCAGTTCTGCATTCATAGCTCCTGCCATTTCCCATCTTTTAATGTTATAGTGTAGGTCGTTGGTACTGCTTCTGTTTGTAATGCCAGAGAAAAAGCTTTGTATGATTCTGTCAATTGATTATAGTTAAGCATTGTTGATGATGGATGAAGTTTTCCATTTGCTAAATTCTTAACAGGCAACCCTTTAACGAAGAACAATGGTATTCCTTTAAGTACTTCGGCTGTCTATGCTTTCTTTTGGTCTTCTGATTTTTATCCAAAATTTCATTATTGTTATCTGCAGCATTTTCTGCACTTTTCCTTTGTATTTCTACGTTACTTTTGTTACTACTTTCTGTAGTATTATTACTTATTTATGCATATTTTATCACGGTATTTTAGTCATGTCTTTTTCTTCACTAAAAGGATACACATGCTCATGAAAAACAACATTGCGAGAAGTAACAATTTTATTTGAATTAACCACATAATATCCTTTTACTCCATTTTCATAACCAATAAAAATACTTTTTTCTGCTTTGTCATCAAATTTTGTTCTGTTTTTGTTTAAAGCACAGATTAAAGATAAGCAACTTTGTCATCAAATTTTGTTCTGTTTTTGTTTAAAGCACATACTAAAGATAAGCATCCAAAAGATTTGATAGCATTGTAATTAACTTTTTCGTTGTACAATTTTTCAAAAGGACTTTTATTGTCTAACAATGGAGTAGGTGTCCTGTTTATAAGATAAATTGCACATCCTATGAAATAATTTCAAAAAGTAGTTGGCAACTTACTTTGGTTCTTTAAACATTTGACTATGTTCAAGATATGTTGATGTTTCCTCTCTACTATTCCATTTTGCTGAGGGGTCTCAATACATGATCTTTGGTGTAAAATTCCATTTTTATTATAAAACTTGGTGTTTTTAAACTCTGGTCCATTATCATACCAAATGACTTTAATGCACTTACCAAACTGAGTTTTTACCATATCATAAAACTTCATCGCAATCTCAGGAACTTCACTTTTATTTTTCATAACAATTGCCCAAGTAAATCTGGTATGATCATCAATGACATTTAAAAAATACCTATAATCATCCACTGATAACATAGTTGGTCCCCATATGTCAAAATGCACAAGGTCAAACATACAGTTAGAATGAGAATTTGAAACTGGAAATGATAACTTATTTTGTTTTGATATAGCACAAATTTCACAATTAAAGACTGTAGGAATACTAATACCAGGATATTTCTTGTGTAAAACGGCTAACCTATTATTAGAAAGGTGTCCAAGTCTATAATGTCACAATTCATTCTTGTTACATTTTATAGAGTTAAAACTAGCTATTTGAAATCCAGTATTATACAAATAATACAAGTCATCTATAACCTTAGCTGAACCAATCCTCTTCTTGGTCAATGAATCATGTATCAAGCAGCAATTTGATGAAAAAAACCAATTCATAGCTCATAGATGCATTCAATTTTGTGACAGATAACAAATTATACTGATAAGTTGGAACAAACAACACATCATGCAATACAAAATTTTCTGAAAAATTTATATCTGTCTGATGAGTTGCTATTAGTTTTAAGTTATTTGGTAAAATGACATGCTAGTTACTAATATTTTTGATATTTGTAAAACACTGTAAATTATTTGAAATATGGCAACTAGCCCCAATGTCAACAATCCAAGAACTTTTTAATAGAAAAGTATCTGATGCATAGTTGTTGTAATCCACCTGATACCCCTGTATCCTAGCAGAAGCAGCATGATTTCCATTTGAACCAATAATATTTGCTTGTATTGACTATTGAGCTTCGAAATTTTGATGTGCCATCTATGCATGTTTTTAAATTAATTGATTCAACTAAGCCAATTGTGCAGGAGTAAAACCTTGGATACAGCCACTAGCTTTTGAATTACCCTGAGAAAGATGATTATAACTAGTACTTGCCCCTTAACTATTATAAGCATCCAACTCTGTATTGCAACTTACTGTGCTAGGATTAAAAAAAATTGTCTGGGGGATTGTACTGCTCATTAAGATCTTGCTCTTATCCTATATACTTTTAATCAACCAATTCTTCTAAACCAGTTTCCAAATTTACTTTGCTAAACTTTGACTTAAAATGTGGTGGAAACCCATTCTTTTTCCAACAGTTTACAATAAGATGATTTTCCTTACAAAAGGAACAAGAACCACTCTTATCATTCTGATAATTGCCTCTTCTAATGGTGGCTTATAAAATCCAATTGGTTCTATCTATGAAATCTAATTTGTTCTTTGACAGCAAAACCATCTTCATGTTGCGAACCCATGTGTGATAATTACCCAATCCAACAAAGGAGTAACCAAAATTAAAATCGGATTCTCTTCAGGATGCAAATAAAAAGGATTGTTGTCATCTAATAGCCCTTGATTCCTTGCCATTTTCGATCTTTAGAGAAAAGAACCAAAGAAAAACTTGCGAAAAAAAGACAAACCAGCAAACTGACTTATTCAACAACGAACGAATGAGAAAAGGTAAAACACATTTGAATCAAAAGATGAAATGGACAAATCATTCGGAAAAATTATCGCGAAGAAAAGATTTATGGAAATCAGAAATCAAAAAAAGAAACCAAGAAGAGAAAAATATAAAGAAAATTGCAGAATTAGGCTCTGTTCTCTTCAACTTCTGAAACCTAAACTGAACTTAACTTAACTTAACTTAACTGAACTTAATGGACCTGAACTGAACTTAACTGAACTGAACTTAACTTAATCAACCTGAACTTAATTAAACTTAATAATAAATATATTAATTATTAAAATAATAGTAAAACCAATTAAATATAAAAATAAATAAATTATTAATAATCATTACAAATAATATTATTAATAACTACCTATGTAAAATAATTAATAAAACAATTTTAATACCATTAATAATAAAAAAATTTATAATACGTAAATTCATTTAATTAAAATTTTGTTATTTAAATAATAATTATTATTACAATTACACGTGAGCTAATAATAATAATTATAATATATTGTAGTTTGGATTCAAATTATCACTTATTATTGAATTACAAAAACGTAATAGTTGTTTTAATTAATAAATATTTTTATATGATAATTTCATATCACATTTTCTAATTAATTAATGCTATGATTATAAATAAAAATATTATTATATTATCAGTGGCGAATCCAGAAATTTTTTACTATGGTGTCCACATCCAAACATCAAATGTTTTAAAATTTAAAGTAATTTATGAATTCATGAAAAAAGTTTAGAAATAATAATGGTGAATATTTTTTAGTGAACAATAAAATTGTAAAAGAAATACTATAGCTAAATTTATAAAGATATAAAGAAATTTAGTAAAAAAATGTATTTTTCTAAAATAAATGTATGATTTTAATATTAATATGGGATCCAACATTAATTTTTAATGGGGTCCAAATACAATTTACTAGTAAATTTATACTACTTCTTCAAAAAAGTGGGGTCATTGAACCTCACATGTTAGCATGTGGCTTCGCCACTGTATATTATAGTTACATTAATACTATTATTATATCAATAACACTAGTTTTTATCACTATTTAAAAATTATTTTTTCTATATTTATAATTAATATTAACTACATTAAATAATAATTATTTTTCTATATTGAAATTTTTATCTTTGTTCTTCTTTTTATTATTATTACTATTAAATTTTATTAAAGATTAATTAGAATAATCATAATTAAAAGTAAAATATATGAATCTGGACTGAACTTAATAGACCTTAACTGAACTGAATTTAACTGAACGGAACCGAACCACATTGAAGGTGAAGAAAACAGGGCCTAAAACGCCAATATTTAGTAAATTGAGGGAGTAACATTTAACACCGCTTAGTTTTATTAATTCCAATACACATTTCTAAAAAATTGAAGCAGATCATTTTTTAAAAAAATTGTGTATAAATGAACAATTATGAAATAATTAACTTGTACCTTTGATCGAAAATGGATGAGGTCCGTGGTAAAATTTAACTCTTAACATTTGAAATTGCAGTAGTCAATTTTCATTCTCTGGTTTAAATTGTGATGTGGCGCATTGAATGAACGTTGAATTATGAACAATTGTTAATAAATGATTTTCCAAAAAAATAAATGAAAGGGGAATTGATTATCAATGTATACAATATGCATATTATTGAAACTAAAAATTTGTTGCATTTACTCATCTCAACCATTCTATCCTTCTATAAAATTTAAATGCTTAATGTTTATGGTTATTTTAGTTGACGAAATGGAATGAAATATAATAGAAAATGAATGCAAAAACATCAAATATAATATAAGACTTCGATATTAAAGGGAATAGTTCTTTCTAGTCATCGTAGGAATCATGGAATAGCTATTCCTTCGTTTTAAAAAGGAATAACTATTTCGTGATTTGTATAGTAACTATGAAAAGCTATTTCCTCCGACATTGAAATCATGTATCATATTTAACGTTTTTTGCATTCATTTTTTATTTTATTTCATTGCGTTAACCAAGCGAGCTACTGGTGTATTTTGGACTCCGTATAAGCAACAAATTCAGATCTTAACCTTCAATCTTAATCTTACCCAAATTTGAAATGATAAAACATGAGGCTTAATGCATATAGCTACTCAAACTTGTCACAAAAACTTACAGTTCCCTTTAACTTTCAAATTGACCTTGTAGTTTCCTCAACATTTATCAAAAAGAGCATCACTTTGTCCTTGAATGCCCATGTCAACTTCTAAATAAAAAGGAAAATCAGAGAAATGATGTTTTTGAAAAATAAAGCCAATCAGAATCTGACACATAATGTCTAGTTAAAATTATGCATATTTTGAAAGTCGACGGAAATAACATGTCACTTTGAAAGTTCCAGAAAAATTGTGAATTTTTCAGAATAAGTTCGGATAACTATCATAAAACCTAAAATATATACTAATCTGCCAATCATCATATGCGACTACTTAATTTTTCTCTAACCTTATTTTCGAACATGTATACATGGATGGCTATTTCAAGTTTTTGGAGGTTGCCAACTTGGATACAAATTCATCAATATTTTGATCAGAGGATCCACCTTCACTAACAGCCTTTACAGCCAAATCCCTCCATTTTTCACAATTCTTCTTCATCTCTTCTCCTCTACTTCCCACCATAACTTCTCTTATACAATACTCTATTTCATCTCTTCCCACAATCCCATCCCCATTCACCTTAACCCTAACTCCAACTCCCCACAAATCCTGAACCAGTTTAGCATTCGGTGGTTGATCTGTCCATTGAGGCATACACACCATTGGCACCCCTAAGCTCAACGACTCTATCGTTGAATTCCAACCGCAATGGCTCAAAAAACACCCCGTCGCTTTGTTTTCTAGTATTTTCACCTGTGGACTCCAGTTCACTAGCAACCCTTTTTCTCCCACGTTTTCTAGGAATTGTTTGGGTAGTTTGTGTAGCTCTGAATCCCTAATGACCCATATGAAGTTGTAATTGGAATTTTTCAATCCAAATGCGAGTTCTTCCATTTGGGTTTCACATGGATTTACCATGCTTCCAAAGGCTACATATATAACTGATTTTTGTGGCTTTGTGCTTAGCCACTGCATGGATTTTTCTGCTTCTAATTGAAAAAGATCTAAGCCATAATCGTCGTCGTTTTCAATCCTTTTGTCCAAGTATATTGATGGAACTGTTGGCCCAATTGTTAGTACACGACAAACCTTTCTCATTTCGTCAACCACCTGAAATATATAAATTCAAATTATTTTAATGGAAAATTCACAATAAACCATAAACATTAGATTTTCATATCATCATCTCTTGCGTATAAAGTAATTGGCAAATATCTTCTCTTCTCTTGCGTAAAATTTTTTAAAATAATAATATCATCATCTCTTGCGTACACAATCAAGTCGATAAATTATTAAACTGTCTTTTAGACTCTTAAAAAAGAGTCCTTATAAACTTAACAAAACTAACAATATAAAAAAGCTTAGTTACAGTATAATTAAAAGTTATAATCTAATTTTTGTAACCTATTTTTTAAAAGTATGTAAGTATTTAATTACACCAAGTATAAAATACATCATTTATTTAATTTTATTCACAAAAAAAGTCTTTTAATCTCTAATAACCTAATCGTTATAGCAATCTATAAATTGTTTATGAGCTAGTTTATACCCCTCGTTTATTATCACTAACAGATATTTTTTCATTTTCTAGCATGCAAATTGTTTTTTCCCTATATGACATGCTTACTTAAATTGTTTAATTGTAAGCTAATGAAACAAAGTTTTTGTTAGTTCAGTTCAAGTGATATCCAATAAATTCAATTGAGTTTTACCTAATCATAAATTTACGTTAAAATAATTTTAGTTTAGTTCGGTTACTTCGTTTCAATTTAATTTAGGTCAGTTGAAAAAATCCACAGCATACATGTAAGACAGAAGTATTACCTTGTTCTCAAGCCCGTAGAAAGTGTTGATAAGGACAAAATCAGCTTTCTCGGTGTTAGAAAATTGGTTCAACACCATCTCGAAGTACGCCGGATATGATCCCGGAACGTTAACGAAGGACGGCATATCCCCGATCTCAAACAAGGGTAGCCCGGGAATCGAAACCGGCGATTCAGTTACCGGCAACTTCAGCAAACCATTGTGGATCCGATAGTAGATAAAATCAACAGCACAAGGCTGAGTAAAAAAAGCAGCACCAAACAAACCTTTTTCTTTAGCCACATCCAACGCCCATGGCAAGAACGGCTCATATATTATGCCATCAATTGGGCTGCCGGAGCTTTTGTATTTTTCAATCAGCTCCCCTAAGGTTCTTGAACCTTCTGCTTTTAAGCGGGCAAGGTATTCGTCGATGCTGGCTGATTCGGCGAAGCCACCACCGTCGTAGCCGTCGGAAATGAGGTCGACGTTGACAGAACCGATGGAAGAGGGGACCCGCAAAGAGTTGGAGATGAAAATGGAAGTAAGTAAGGTGGTTTTGATGCCTTTGGAAACGAGGCGTCTGGAGAAATGAAGCATAGGATTAATGTGGCCTTGACCTGGATATGGAAGTAATAATACATGGCC
>CATIWQ010715885.1:0-28860 GCA_949673415.1 Euphorbia schlechtendalii
ACCTTTTTCACTCTTTTTTCATAGAATTCCACTTTAGCTCATTTTACTCCCAAGATTTACCTAGTATCTGCATTTGCATCAAAAACAACTACATACCATATGAAATCTTTTATATGAAGTATAAAAATGACTAAAACTACAGTGTTTATTGTATAAAATTAATGTGATAATAAGTGTAATTACACACTTATCTACTTCCAAAGTACACATTAGTGTAGAAAGGGTTGGATCTCACAACCATGATTCATCATCTCAAATAGATGGAAAGTTTAGAAGATGAACTATTCTACAGTAGATTGTGGGGAGACACCAGCAATAGAGTTGGTTGTAAACATTTAAAAAAACTCAGAGAAATTAAGAGAGTTGGGAGTTGAGTACTGTGAGTAGTCTTTGATGGAAATGGTATTGAGGGTATTACCTAATAAATATGATTCCTTCAAGAAGATGCTCAAGGTGTGTTCTCCCAACTGTACCTTGACCCAACTTATGGACTTGCTCGAGATTTATGAAATTGAGTTTAGAAATAAACTCAAAGAGCAAACAAATGCTGATGACCTTAAGTTAAAGAAACTAAAAGGTTTAAAAGTTAAAAGCAAGCTCATTAGGAAATTAAAATTGAAGAGCGTAAATGTTTCTCTTGAAACAAGCTCATCGGATGATTGTAACTGTGGATCATATATCTGGAGGTATGTTCATACTAGAGAGTTTCTTTACAGTTCCCTATGAGTCTACTTGGGTATTAGATACTGGTTGTGGTTCTCATATCTTTACTTCTATGCAGTTATTGCGGAACAATAGGAGGCTTGCAAAGAGGGAAATGGACCTAAGAGTTAGAAATGGAGCACTAGTTGCTGTAACAGCTGCAGGGACATATAGCCTTCGCTTGCTTAGTTGTCTAGTTTTAGTTTTGAACAATTGCTATTATATTCCTACTCTCACTAAGAATATTATTTTTGTTACACTTTTAACAACAAAGGGATTTGAAATTTTATTTTCTAATAATAAATGTCAAATTCAGTGTGATAATGTTTTTTATGCTTATGGAATATCTGTGGATGGCATTTGTGTTCTAGATACTAAAATCAAAATTCTAAATATGAACATTGTTAAGAAATAGAGATTAGATAATGAGGAGTCCTCATAATTATAGCACTATCGTCTAGGCCAAATAAATGAGACTCACTTACTAAGTTACACAAATGTGGAGACTTAGGCCCAATGGAATGGGTGTCCTATGGTGTGTGCGAACCTTGTTTAAAGAGGAAGATGATAAAGAACCCTTTCAAAGGAAAGGGACAGCGTGCCACTAGTACCTTAGGAAATAATACATTTCGATGTGTGTGGTCCAATAAGTGTTAAGACACATGAGGGTTTCATCTACTTCATAACCTTTATTGATGATTATTCATGATATGGTTATTTATACCATATGAGGTACAAGTCTGAAAGTTTTGATGCTTTTAAAAAATTCAATACTAAAGTAGAGAAATAGCTTGGGAAAAGTATCAAGACCCTTTGATCTGATCAAGGTGGTGAATACTTAAGCTAGGAATTTCAAGATTAACTAAGGGATAATGGTATTTTATCCTAATGGACACCTCCTTATACACCCCAACACAATGGTGTGTCAGAAAGGAGGAATCAAACCCTACTCGATATGGTTCAGTCCATGATGAGCCAAGCAGAACTCAGTAGATCCTTTTGGGGTTATGCACTCTAGAGTGCTCTCTAAATCAGTTGATTAAACTCCATACAAGTTATTGTATGGTAAGAAACCCGCTCTTTCTCACGTGAGAGTTTGGGGATGTTATGCTTATGTAAAGAGGACGAGTTCAGATAGGTTGGGTGCTAAGTCTGACTGGTGTCTATTTTAGGGTACCCTAAGGAGATATAGGGTATACCTTCTTTGATCCCAAGGAACAAAAAGCCATTATTTCTAGAAATGCTCAATTCCTCGAGAATGAACATATACTTGCGAAAGCTAGTGGGAGCAATCTTGAGGTGAGCATTCAAGAAGATCAAATAGACAATCAATTGATTTTACCTACACCTGCTTACACAAGAAATTGTAAGCATGGAATAGCCTATTATAACACCAATATTGTGTAGGTCAAGCCGGGCTCCAATCGCTCCTAAGAGATACGGGTTTTTCATCTCTGATGATAAACATCTCTTCCTTATGGAAGATGATGAGCCCAGGACTTACAAGGAGGTATTGGAAGGCTCAGAATCTAACAAATGTCTTACAACCATGAGGTTGAAGATGGACTCCATGTACGAAAATCAAGTCTAAAGCTTGATTGATGCTCCAAGTGGGATTCGACCCATAGGATGCAAATGGGTTTTCAAGAAGAAAACTGACATGGACGGTAACATAGTTACCTATAAATCAAGGGTTGTTGTAAAAGTGTACAGTAAAAAAGAAGGCATTGACTATAATGAGACCTTTTCACCGGTGGCCATGCTGAAGTCTATCAGGATACTCCTTGCCATCATCGCTCATTACGATTATGAGATTTGGTAGATGGATGTGAAGACAACATTCCGTAATGGGAATCTAGATAGGGATGTGTTTATGGCTTAACCTGATAGTTTTACATCCAAGGATGGCTCAAAGGTATGCAAGTTGCAGAAGTCCATTTATGGACTTTAGCAACCATCGAGGAGTTGGAATATTAGGTGTGACGAGACAATTCGAGAAATTTGTTTTGTGTCAAATGCTAATGAGCCCTGTGTATATAAGAAGGCTAGTGGGAGTGTGATAGTCTTCCTTGTATTATATGTCAATGGCATATTATTAATAGGAAACAATATTCCTTTTCTTCAGATAGGTAAGTCATGGTTATCAAAGAAGTTCTCCAAGAAAGACCTTGGAGAAGCAGCTTTTATACTTCAAATAAAAATCTACCAAGATAAATCTAGAAGGCTGGAAGGTCTTTCGCAAAGTACATAGATAGATAAGGTTTTGGCTAGATTTAACCTTGAGTAGTCAAGAAATGGTTATCTCCCAATGTCTCATGGGATTAAACTTTCTAAATCTGAGTGTCTGAGAACACAAGAGGAGAGACTTTGCATGAATGGAATACACTATACCTCAATGATAGGCTCCATCATGTATGCTATGGTATGAACTCGGCCTGACATCTCACATGCGTTGAGCATCATGAGCAAATTTCAATCTGACCAATGTGAGAAGCACTGAATAGCCATTAAAACTATCTTCAAGTATTTATGTAGGACTAAGGATATGTTTTTAGTATATGGAGAAGGTGATTTCACTTTGAAGGGATACACTAACGTGGGTTTTCAATCTGACAAAGATGATTATAAGTCCCAGTCAAGTTATGTGTATATGTTAAACGGAGGGGCAGTTGTTTGGAAAAGTTTCAAATAGGATACGACTACCGATTCAACAACCAAATTTGAGTAATTAGCTGCTTCTAAAGTAGCTATGCAATCTATCTGGCTTAATGGATTTATTGGTGATCTCGTTGTGGTGTCCAGCATTATAAATCTAATAGCAGTCTGTTGCAATAGCAATGGGGCTATTGCTCAAGCAAAGGAACTAGGATCTTGTCACACGAATGAACATATACTCAGAATGTACTATCTCGTTCAGGAGATGGTAGCCAAAAAATAAGTAAATTTAGAATACATCCTGACAGATCAGAATCTAGCAGATGGGCTAACTAAGCCATTGACTAAAGTTAAACATGACCAGCATGTTAATGAGTATGGTATGAGGCACATGGGCAATTGGCTCTAGTGCAAGTGGGAGATTTTTAGACATGATGTATGCTTTAGATGCAATTAGGGTGATATATGTTTATTAGCTATAATGTACAAACGATTTTGAACTTTTATTAATAATAATAAAGGAATCTCTGTTGCTTATCAGTGCTTTCTATTTATTTATGTATCTCGCTGGTATCATATATGTATAGTATTAAATATGTATATGTGCATTGATAAGACTAATTTCCGTTACTACTTCATAGCGTAAAAGAGAGTGGACATAGTGGGAGCTATGTGGTGTGAGAACTACACATATGTGTTACTATGAATAGTCTAAATATCCGTAGTCATAGTTTCATTGATACTAGACATCAATGGAATAGATAGACTAGCATGTGTAGGCTTATTACTTGGATTAGATTCAAGCAGCTGATCTCATGAGCTGAAGGTGGTACCTTGAGTTAACACAAGGATGTATTCGGGTAACACATTGGAGATCGCTATAAGATAGACATTTGGAAATAACTATATCCATGTGTTGTTAGCATGTCTTATTGTAGAAGCAGTACAAGTATCCTTAGACCTGAGATACTTGTTACCTTGTGTAGGAGTTGCTATACTTTGGGTTATACTTATTCATACCCTGGCGATAAGGATGATACAGGGTGATTACTATTATACTCATGATCACATGTTTGTAAGCTGAGTAGTCAAGATTGGATCCATCACTCCTGATATAGTGATGTAATGGGAGATGTAATTTAGGGCCTCTTGTTGAAGTGACACACTCATAAAACTCTGATTAGAGTATTAGATTGATAGAACGGGAATCTAGTCAATCTTGAAACATAATGGCTGAGAGGTGTTCTTCATGAACAGGTCTAATTCTAGGATTGCTACAGCTATTTCATGAGCTAACACTTAATCCAAGCTCAATAAATTGGATGTCACTTAACCTGATGGAAGGAGTGTATTGTAATGGTTACCACTGCAAAACCAGATCAAGTCACAAGCACATGACATTCCAAGTATCGAGGGATCATACACCTTTACTAAGAAGGCCATTTGATTTTCTAGAGCTATCGGGTTCCATATCGATCTAGAACACTAAGCCTAAAGGTTCCCGGATGGGAAGCCAAGTTTAGGTTAACCTCTAGTGGCTTAAAACTTTGGGGTCCTATGAGGACACACACTTTGGGTCTTTATCGGACTAAGTAAATAACCTATAAACTGGGTCTATGTAGAAAATACAAGTTGTCGAATTCATTAGAAGAATTACTAATTTGTTGGATCGAATTAAAAATTAAAGTGAATGAAGAGGAAATAGGGAAAAATTGCACAGAGCGGAGCAAGGGAATTTTTCCCGTTGCAAGTGGTCCCTAAACGAACACAGGTTATTCAAAGTGGGGCCTGCACAGTTACCTTGTGAGCAGAAAAGATCATGGGCTTCTAGTGTGCGGGTAGCAAGCCCATGCTTGCCATGGCAAGGCAAGCCTGCAAGGGCTTGCCTTGCTCAACCCTCGTGGATTAGACCGCGGGTCACCATGACTCGTGTGGTTAACCTGACTAGGGTGGGATGGGAATATTCCCATCCCACCTAGTAATTGAGGGGGAGTCTAACACTCCCCCATTTCCCTATATATAAGCCTCCAATTCCTCTATATTCAACACACACATAATTCTCTTCAGCTTAGTTTTTCTCTTTGAGTTTTACATCTCTCTCTTTGTTCATTGTGAAAGATCCTCCACGAGTTTCTCCAAAAAAATGAAGAATTCTTTTGAAGGCTCTTTCTAAAGTGAGCCTTCTCAATTTATTGTTTGGTTGATCTTTGAGTGGTCTAGTAGTTACTGTTCACTAACATGTTTTTCCTCAACTAGTTTTTTGTTAGTGAAGATTTGAGTGGATCAATCATAGAGGCTCTCCTATTTTGGAAGCTTGTGCTAACGAAGTTCTACCGCATTGCTCTAAGGGAACACCGTCACCAAAAGAGAGAAAGCATGCATCAACTGGTAATGCTCTAAACATAGATGTTAGGTTTCTTTTATAAACTTTATAAACCTAAAAGTATCCATGTAACGTTTTAACCTAGATTATATCAATCATGGAATGCTTAGGAGATCCTTAGGTTAATTTTATGTTTTGAAATTTTGCCTTGCAATGTTTGCATGTTCAATTATTATATTGATTAACCAGTAGAATATATATAAGAGACCAACTTTAAAGAGAAGCTGAAGTAAGACAAAGTCCCCAAATCGAAGAAAATTCTCTAAGTATGAGGGAGCTAAACTGACTAAAGAAAGCTCACTCAGTATGGGGGAGACCAAACTGACTAAGGAATTCTCTCAGCATGGGTGAGTATTACATCATTGTCTAGGTATTCCTATATCTTTAAACTATTTATTCAATTAATCTCTTCTACTACCTAGTTTGTTATCTGTAAAAAATGGGGGAGATTGTTGAACCCAACTTAATAGTACTTTACAGTACTTAAAATGTTTTGGAAATAACAAATTGTTTAGGAAAGTAAAATTAATTGAGTACTAAGTATTCTCTTAATTAATCAAGTTTACTTGAGGTTGTTTAAGGGAAAATAACACAGTTTACTAAGTGATTAGTTAAATTATGGCTTAGAGTAAGAAAAGATGAGTCATCCTAGTATTACATAGTTTATAAAGATACAGACTAAACTATGCTGAGTAAGCTTTTTACAATAAAGACTGAGTTACTTTAACACTTAGAGAAATACTTGACACATGCATTTAACGGTTTATGTTAGAAATAAAATATCCCTTTGATGCTTTCTAGGAGAAAAGGCATTGAAATTAAAGAAGATATTTAAGAGGTCCTCACATCTAAAAGGTGTCAATATGGAATGTTGAAGATTCCTCACTAAAGTTCAAGGGAAAAGGAATCCTCTTACATGCACCTCTTTTTAGTGTCTCTACACAACTCTACAACGTTAACAAGTTAACAAATTATAGAATTCCATGTTGCAACTTGTTCTCCTCTCTATCATGCTAGATTGCTTGAAGACAAATGAGCTTTTGATGCTTTGGATTAATAGATTAATCTCGCTTCAATGTTTGAAATCTCTATCTCTAAACATCTTGGAATTTATTTCAAATGAGCAAATTCAAAAGATTTGAAGAGAAGAGAAATTGAGAAAGTTTTCAAGAGGTGAAGTTTGCAATGGTTACTTCCAAGACCTTCAACTATAGACAAAAGACTGAAGCAAACATTCAAACTTGGAATATCTTAAAGAGCTGAAAATCTATTCAATAAATCACAGCCTTCATAAATTCCAAATCAAGCAACTAAGCAAATGCAAATCGATCATATCTATTTGTAATAGAGAGATAACACTTAAGATTTAACATTGTAAAAGGATTCAACGTTATCCTTAGTGCGCATTTCCTGTTAAGAAATCTGAGTGACAGTTTAGGAAGAGTACCTAAACTGTGTTTGAGAGATATTTAGAAAGGAGGGTACTTTTTGTAATCGCATCTAATGAAGGAAGGAAAACACTAGTGGATTAAAGCTCGGAAAGGAATCTGGCAATTGGAGGTAGGCTAGGGGCCGAACCAGGATAAATCTCAAGTGTAATCATTCTAACCTTATTTGTTTACCTTTATTGTGTTTGCTCATCTATCATTCTCTCTTTTTTATAAGTATTTGCTTGAAAAACCAATCTGAGCTGAGTAAAGTACTCAATAGCAATTGAAGATCAACTGTGACAGCAAAGCTGAGCAGTTTATAGTTTTTAGACCTAGTACAATGTAGTTTTCACTCAACATGCATCTAAAAGCTGAACTTGGTAAATGAATTTTGTAAATCTAAAAAAGGAACCAATAAATGTATTCACCCCCCTCTGCTATTAATATTAAACCGTTTAGGACCAACAAGGCTTACCAACCTCATCCTTACTTAGGATGGTTTCTATGGCCATGGAAGTTGTCTAGTTTAAAATACTCTATGTTGAATTTCTTCAAGACTTCATTGGTGTACTTTGGTTGGCTTATAAAGATTCCATCTTCACTTTGCTTGATTTGCACTCTAAGGAAAAAGCCATTATTGACATTTCAAACTTACTCTTCATTTTCTTATTGAACTCTTTACAAAGCCTTTCATCAGTTGCTCCAAATATAATATCATCAACGTATATTTAAACAAGCAACACATCTTCTTTCCTTTGCTTGATGAACAAAGTTGTATCTACTTAACCTTTTTCATAGCCTATTCTGAGTAAGAAGTTGATCAGCCTCTCATACCATAAGCCTAGGGTGCTTGCTTCAATTCATATAGAGCTTTCTTCAATTTATAGATATGCTCTGGATTCTTTGCATCTTCAAATCTTGAAGGCTATCACATATAAACTTCCTCTTGAGTGAAGCCATTTAGGGAGGCACTTTTCACCTCCATTTGAAATAGTTTAAAATTCATATGGGATGTAAAAGCACATAAAATCCTAATTTCTTCAAGTCGAGCTACTAGTTCATAGGACTCATCGTAATGGATCCCTTTTTCTTGATTTTAGCCTTGTGCA
The DNA here is from genome assembly GCA_949673415.1 of Euphorbia schlechtendalii. Lineage (NCBI taxonomy): Eukaryota > Viridiplantae > Streptophyta > Magnoliopsida > Malpighiales > Euphorbiaceae > Euphorbia > Euphorbia schlechtendalii. The sequence goes on from CATIWQ010715885.1 coordinate 8,280, forward strand.
GCAAGCCTGGCCTTGTTTTTTACAATAATGCCATCTTCATCAAGTTTGTTTTCAAAAACCCATTTCGTATTGATGATTGATTTTCCTCTTGGCTTAAGAACTAGATCCCAAACATCTTTGTGCTTGAAATGATATAGTTCTTCCTACATCACGATCATACCGTAGTCATCTCCTTTCGCATCTTCAAACTTCTTAGGTTCAATCAATAAGATGAATGATGGATGGCTCATCATTTTGATGAGTTAACCTTGCATCATTAATAGATTATGAACATCATCAATAATGCTCTCGATTGGGTGATTGCGATGAGTTCTAATCTCTCTTGGAAGACTCGAATTTGTAATAGGAATCTCCACACTAGGTTGTTGAGGTTGAGCTTGATCTTCTTCATTGAAATTGATTCAAAGATCTTTATCAACTTTAACTTCCTCAATATCTTGCTCTTATGATGGATTGGGAAGCACAAAGAGTGGCATGTTGAGTTGATTTTCTACTTGGTTTACTCCTTCATCAGTATCAGAGGGACGTCTACCTGCATCGTTAGTTTCATCGACATTTACATGCATAGACTCCTCGAAAAGACTAGTTCTCTTGATATATATTCTATATACCCTACTGTTAGTTAAGTAACCCAAAAAGATTCCTTCATCAGCCTTCGGATCAAACTTACCTAGCTGCTCCTTGGTATTCAAAATGAAACACCTATAGCCAAAGGATATGAGATGACCAATCTTAGTCTCTCACCCTCGCTAAAGCTCATAGGGTGTTTTCTCCAAAATTGGGTGAATTAAAAAGTGATTAAGGATAAAACAAATTGTGTTAACAGCTTCTTCTCAAAAGTACTTTGATAGAATGTTATCACTTACCATGGATGGAGCTATCTCAATTATGGTCATGGTCTTCCTTTTTACAACCTAATTTTGTTGATGCGTATAAGGAGTAGAAATTCTTTAATCTAGTTACTATGCGCTAAATAGATTTTATCAAAATTGAAATTCTTTAATTCATGTCCATGATCACTCCGGATACTATAGAATTTAATTCCTAGTTCATTAATAATCTAGTTACTGAGTTTGACAAAAGACTCAAAGGTTTCATCTTTGCTACTCAGTAAGATTACCCATGTGAATTTTGCGAATTCATCAACTACAATCAAGGAAAATCTCTTTCTACCCATACTCATAGGTTTAACAAGGATAAAAAGGTCTAAGAGCTCTAGTGAGCTCTTAATTACTACATTGTTAATTAATCTAAATGACTTTCTAGCTTGCTTACCAAGTTGACAAGATGAGCAAAACCTATCTTTTTTTAACAGATTAGTTCAATTCAGTTCAGTTCAGTTCAGTTTTAGTTTAGTTTCAGTTTCGGTTTACATATTATTGTAAATATTATAAAAGTAATTATAAATATATATATTATTAGAATGAGAAGTAATTATAAAAATATTACTCGTAAATAAAATAAATAGTGAGTAATAAAATTATTGAAGAATATTATTAATAACTATTGAACCCAAGATAATAGTACTTCATAGTACTTAAAGTTTTGGAAATAACAAATTGTCTAGGATAGTGAAATTAATTGAGTACTAAGTAGACTCTTAACTAATCAAGTTTACTTGAGTTTGTTTAAGGGAAATAGCTCAATTTACTATGTGATTAATTAAGTTGTGGCTTAGAGTAAGAAAAGCTGAGTTAGCCTAGTATTACATAGTTTATAAGATATAGACTCAGCGAAGCTGAGTTAGCTTTTATGTTTAAAAGCTGAGTAACTTTGACACTTAGAGAAATAAATGACACGAATGCGTTTAACAATTTCTATGAGGAATGAATTATTCATTTGATGCTTTTTAGGAGAAGAGGTGTTTAAATTAAAGAAGATATTCAAGTGGTCCTCACAATAAAAAGGTGTCATTAGGGAATGTTGAAGATTCCTTTCCAAAGTACAAGATAAAAGGAATCCTCTTATATGCACCATTTCTCAGTGTCTCTACGCAACTTTGCAATGTTAGCAAGTTAAGAATTCATAGAATTCCACGTTGCATTTCACACACCTCTCTTTCAAAACAGATTGCTTGAAGGAAATGAGTTTTTGATGCATCAAGATTAATGGATTAATCTCATGCCTCAAATTTTGAAATCTCTATCCCTAAATGCACTGGAATTTGTTTCAAATGGAAAAATTCAAAAGATATGTAGAGAACAGAAATTGAAGATAGATTCAGAATGAGAAGTTTACAATGGCTGCTTTAAAGAACTTCAACTATAAATAGAAGAATGAAGTAGACATTCAAACTTGGTGAATCACCTAGAATTTCATAAGAGCTGAAACTCTGTTCAAACATTCCCAGCTTTCAGAAATTCCAAATCAAGCAAACACATAATTTTGAATCAATTTGTAATAGAGAGATATCACTTAAAAATTTAACATTGTAAAGGATTCAACATTTTTATAAGTTTGAATCATTTGTTCATTATCTTCTTTAGAAAATTTGAGTGACAGATTGGGAAGGGTACCCAAACTGTGTTTGAGTGGTAGTTAGAAAGGAAGGTACTTTTTGTAATTGTGTCTACCCGTTATAAAGGCTCCTCTACCTAAGGAAGAAAGGAAAACACTAGTGAATTAAAGATCGGCAAGGAATCCGGGGACTAAAGGTACGCTACGGGTGAACCAGGATAAAATCTCAGGAGTTATAATTCTAACCTTTGTCGCTTGTCTTTATTATGCTTTATCTCATTCATCACTGTCTCATTTTCATTAGTTTTTCTTCAAAAATTAATCCGAGTTGAGTAAAGTACTCAGCAGTGATTGAAGATAAATTATGCCCGTGAAGCTAAGCAGTTTATAGTTTTTAGATCCAGCTCAGCACATATCACTCAACACGCATCTAAAAACTGAACTAGGAAAAGATATTTTATAATATCTAAAAGAACCAAGTAAAAGCATTCACCTCCCTCTGCTATTTATATTAAGGTGTTTCAGACCAACACGTGGTATAAGAGCAAGTTCTCAGCTTATAGACTAATTGTCTTTGAGTTAAATATCCAAAATGGCTTATAATAGTTATAACTCTAGCTTAGGGCAGACGGGAATTCTTAAAGAAGTAATGTCTATAACCAAGTTGCCTCTATTTGATGGTAATCATTATACGTTTTGGAAAAATTAAATAAAAAATTTCATACAATCACAAAAGCATGTAAACATGGATAGCTATAGAGCTTAGCCCTAGAATACTAACTATTATTCGTAATGGGGAGCGTGTCCTAGTTGATCCAAAAGATTATGATGATGCTGACCTAAAACTTCTCAAAGAGAATGCGACAACCATCAACTACTTAATTTTACGCTAGATCTTACAGAATTTAATAGGTCTCGAGCTGCAAGATAATGCAAGAAATCTATAGGAAGTTGAAGATTACCTACGAGGGAACTGATAAGGTCAATGAGTCCATGAACAACCTCATGCTTAGGGAGTATGAGCTACTCCAGATGGGCGCTAGCAAAAGTATTCAATTCATGAATACCAGATTCATTAACATTGTTAATGAATTGAATAGATTGGGAAAGGAGTTCATCGAAAAAGAGATGGTGAAGAAGATTCTCTGTGTTCTCATTGTTGAGTGGGATGCTAAAAAGAGCATGATCGAAGAGGCTCATGATCCGAAGACCTATAGCTATGATGAGCTTATAAGCACCTTGCTAACTTAGGAAATGTCCTTGAGGAAATATACCGATGGCTCCAAAAGGAGTAAAGGTAAGGAGAGAGAGCGCAAAGCCATTGTCCTAAAAGTTGACTCATATGAAGAATCCACTAGTAGTGATTCTGATGAGCAATGACCATTCTAATAAGGCCATTCAAGCACTTCATTAAGAAGGACGAAAAGTTCAACAAGAAGAAGTTTCTCGGTAAAAACAAGGTAACTTAGCACTGGCGTGGAGCTGAGGAAGGACAAAAGGAGGAGCATAGCAAAAATATTAACTGCTTTGGCTACGGAGAAAATGTTCACATTTAGTCATCATGTCCTAAAACTAAGAAGGACATATTCAAGAAGAGGTTCTCTAAGAAGAATGAGGCACTTGCTACCACCTAAAGTTATTCTGAAGTATCTTCCTCATCTGATGAAGAAGCAATAGATTTCTGCTTAATGGTGATCGAGAGTGAAAGTGCCGAGAGCTCAACATCTCCTTCTAAGTGCAACCAATCCGCTAGTGACTCTGAAGTTGAGCGCAATAAGGGGAAGAACCCACAAGTTGAGGTACATCCTGAAATCCCTTTGTTAGGGGAAAACATCAAGGAGCTAATGAGGAGAAGTGATGATTAAGAAGACACGATTGCTTCCTTGTCTCTTGATATCCGCTTTCTTCAAGAAAAAATTGAGTATCATGAATGCCAAGGCAACAAGCTCACTAAGCAATTAGATGAGTTGACTGCTAAGGTAACAACTTTAAAGGAAAAGAGGTTCTTCCTCCAACCAACAATCAAACTTTGAGTAACCAAACTCGTAATTCTAAGAGGAAGAATTCCTCTAAAAAGAAGAAAGAGAGCCAGCCCAAAGCAAAAGCGGGGAGTGACTTTTGTAGCAAAGTTGGACATACTACAGTTCTCTATAGGCATAAAAATGGTTATTATGATGAGTACAACTGGTCTAATTTAAGCACTGCTAACAAAGGAGGATCCATCTTAAAAGCATGGGTACCTAAGAAAATGTAATTATTTTGCAGGGGAGCCTAAGATCCGCTAATGACATTAGAATGTGGTATTTGGATAGAGGATGCTCTAGGAATATGACGGTAGATGAAAGTCAATTCATCTCATTAGAGCGTAAAAGAAATGGAAGTGTCAATTTCGGAGATAACCAAAAAGGCAAGATTGTGGGTTGTGGCACAGTTGGTGTCTTTCCTTCAATCAAAGAGGTTTTTCTTGTTAGAGGACTCAAGTTCAACTTGCTCAGTGTAGCCCAGCTTTGTGACAAAGGAAAAAAGGTTATATTTTACTCCTAGAATTAATAATGTGTATATGATTGGTTTATCCCCGGGCTCCATTAATATTTGTCTTGTATCTAAGGAGGATAATTTGTGGCTTTAGCATAGAAGGTTGGGTTATATAAATATGAACATTCTATCAAAACTAACCAAAAAGAACTCATTGATGGTTTACCTAGTATTAGCTTTGAGAAGGATAAACTTTGCTCAACTTGCCAGCTCGGTAAGTAAGTTAAAGAAATCTTTTAGGTTAATTAATCACGTAGTAACTAAGTAGCCATTGGAGCTCCTCCACCTGGATATTTTCATCCTAGTTCATCCTATGAGCATGGGTGGTAAGAGATTCTCATTGGTGGTTGTGGATAATTTCAAGAGATTCACTTGGGTAGTCTTGCTGAGTAGTAAAGATAAACATATGAATCTTTTGTCAAACTCAGTAATAAGATAATGAATGAAATAGGAACTAAAATTAGTAGTTACCGAAGTGATCTCAGATCATTTGGCTTTAGGTTCTTTATTCTTAACACCAAGGAGCAACTAGGTAAGTTTGATCCAAAGGCTGATGAAGTTATCTTTCTAGGATATTAACAATAGGGAATGTAGAATATATGTCAAAAGAACCGGCCTATTGAAGGAGTCTATGCATGTTGATTTTGAAGAAATTAAAAATGTAGATAGACGTCCATCTAATGAAGATGAAGGAGTAACTCAGCAAGATAATCCACTCAGCATGCCACTCTCTATGCTGCCCAACCTAGCACAAGAACTTGAAGTTGGGTAAGTCAAAGATAATGAAGATCATTTAATAAACTTCAACAAAGAAGACCAAGCTCAGCCTCAATAACCAGTTGCAGAACCTCTAATTGTAGATTCTAGTCTGCCAAGAGAGATTAGAAATCATCGCAATCACCCTTTCAAAAGCATTAATGATGATGTTCATCATCCAGTGATGACGAGAGGTTAGCTTAGCAGGATGATGAGCCATACAGCTTTCATCTCATTGATTGAACCCAAGAAGTTTGAAGATGATGAAGGAGATGATTATTGGATGATCGCAATGCAAGAGGAGTTGGATCAGTTTAAGCGCAACGATGTTTGGGATTTAGTTCCAAAGCCCAAAGGAAAACTAATCATCAGCACCAAATGGATTTTCAAGAACAAGCTTGATGAAGATGGTGTTGCTATCAAGAACAAGGCCAGGCTTGTTGCTTAAGGCTACAATTAGCAACATCGATTATGATGAGAATTGTGCTCCTGTAGCTTGTCTTGAAGCAATCCGAATCATATGTGCTTTCGCATCCAATATGAACTTCAAACTATTTCAAATAGATGTCAAAAGCGCATTCCTGAATGGATTCATTCAAGAGGAAGTATATGTTTTTCAGCCTTCAAGAGTTGAGAATATAAAGAATCTTGAGCATGTCTTTAAACTAAAGAAAGCTCTCTACAAATTGAAGCAAGCTCCAAGAGCTTTATATGAGAGGCTAACCAATTTCCCAATCAACAAAAGTTATGAAAGAGGGAAAGCAAATATGACTCTGTTTATCCGGTGAAGAAAAGAAGGTGTGTTGCTATTCCAAATCTATGTTGATGATATCATTTTTAGAGCAACTGATGAGAAGCTATGCAAGGAGTTCAGCAAGTAGATGAAGAGCGAGTTTGAGATGTTGATGATGGTAGAGCTCAACTTTTCGTTGGACTTTAAATCAAGTAGAGTGAAGATGGAATCTTCATCAGCTAAGTAAAATATGCCAAAGAGTCTTGAAGAAGTTTAGTGTGGAGCATTCGAAGGCAATGTCCACTCCCATGGCCACTAATACTATCTTAAGTAAGGATGAAGCTTGTAAACCAGTAAACACCAAGTTCTACAGAGGTATTATCGGTTCTCTTCTTTATTTAACAGCTAGTAGGCAAGACATTCAATATGTTGTGTGCTATTGCGTACGATATCAAGTTGATCCCAGAGAATCTCACTTAGCAACAGTTGAGAGAATTCTCCAATACTTGTAGAGGTTCACTTGATGCAGGTTTGTGGTATCCTAACAACTTAGATTTCACTCATAGAGGATTCATAGATGTTGTCTATGGCAGAGACAAGCTCGACAGGAAAAGAACCACAAGGAGATGTCATTTTCTTGGAGAATGTCTTGTCTCATGGTATAGCAAGAAGCAAACTTCTGTTCCACTAAGTACAGCTGAAGTTAAGTACATATCGGTAGGAAGTTGCGTAGCACAGCTGCTATTGCTTAAGTAGTAATTAGAGGATTATGGTATAAAGTCAAAATGCCTTGAAGTTATGTCTGATAACAAAAGTGCAATTGACATATCCAAGAATTAAGTTCAACATGGCGAGATGAATCATGTCAATATTAGACACCAATTCATCAGGGATCATGCGCTAAGGGGAGATGTCAAACTGGAGTATATTCCTTTTGAAGAAAAATGAGCTGACATATTCACCAAACCATTAGCCAAGGAGTAGTTCAATGTTCTAAGGCAGCTTATTGGAAAGGAAAACCCCATGTGAAGAAAACATGAAAAAATTTAGCTAAGTGTTGGAAATCATTTCTCAACTCAACTGAACAAGATAACATTCATCTAACACTTTCTATATTTTAAAGTAACGTTATGAGATTTAGTTTCGAGGTTAAAATTTCAAAATCCACTTTATCCAAAGGTTGCTTATGAATTGGAACCATCAGTTAATTATGTGTTAATCCTAGTGTTGATTTTGATAGTGGATCTGAGAGCGCCATGTGTCCCTGCAAATTGTAGATTACCTATAAAAGTTGCGATGTGGTGAAGAGAGAGGTTAATTGTTTTCAGAATTCTAATCGCTTTAACCATAAATAACCCTAATTTTCTCTCTACTCTCAAACTCTCTCAACTACAATGGCTCACACCAAGAGGACTCTTAAGCTTCAAGGAGAATCCAAAAGAAGATGTTTATGCACGTAGATGGAAAGCTGTAGAGAATCACTTTTCCCTTTGGAAAAACTTTTACCAAAGTGGAATGGGCTGAGGATTTTGATTTTGGTCTAGTGTTTGAGGTGAACTATGAAAGCCTTCTACAAAATAACTTCATGTACATGGTGATCAAGTAGCAAAACCTTAGCCAATTCATGTTGCTTAAAGGTTCTACTATCAAAAGCTTGATTAAAGGCTTCTACACAAGATTCCACACAATCCTAGGCTATGAGGATGTTCTTCTGATAGAATTCAACAACATCTCATAAGTAATCTGTGAAAAATTAGTATCAAGCCTCTTAAACATGCCTCTGAAAGGTACGAAGCTGAGTAGGACTGGAGATGAGGAGAAAGTAGTTGTCCCACAAGAATGGGAACTCCCAGCTGACTATAGCTTTGGTGAGATTGCAACATCAGGGAAGAGCAGGGAGGTGAGAGCTTATCACGAGTTGCTCATGAAGTTGATCTTACCCAAAACTAGGTCCTTGAGAAACTGCACTTATTTTGAGAGGTGTGTGGTCTACCATATGATAGAAGGTAAGCAAGTGAACTAGCCAGTGTTGATTATGCATCACTTGACCAAAGTTACTACTTTCTAGCATTATGGTTACCTCATAACTTATCTCATGAAGGCAGTGACATTAGATATTGCTCTATTCATCAACGGATCGGGACAAATGGTCATTCCAGTGAAGAAGGTGCTGGATATGGCTTATTTTAGCAAGCTAAAGAATAGGTAAGTTCACACCTACTATACTAAGGCCCAAGACCTGAAGTTGAAGAAGGTGAGGGTTGAGCCAACAATATTCTTGAAGGCTATGTTGAAGGATGATGAAGATGCATTTGTTGTTTATTGGGAAGGGTCTAGTAAGGAGACCATTGAAGATGTTCCTTTAACTTCTTAGCTAGAGCAACTCCCAATAAATGCTGCAACTTCTTCTCCAAAAGTAAAAGCTGGTTCCCAAAGAGCTAAAGCCAACCTAGCAAAAGAAAGGGTAGGAAATACACCTGCCAAGCCTTCAACCAAGCATAGAAAGCATTTAAAGTTAAAAACCCATGCTCAGAGGGAAGTTGAGGTGAAACAAAAAGCTAAGGAAGCTCAAAGACTGGTTGAGGAAGCAGAGAATTCCAGGGAGCAAGAGGAGACCCTACTCCAAAGGAAGCGCAAGCTTGAGGAAACTAAAGAGAATGTGGTTTAAGGGACCTTAAAACTACAAAATCTAAGGTTGTATCCCATGAGGAAGAAATTTGGGTAAAAGCAAGGGGCACTCAGTGCAAGCTCTCTACCACCACTCACCTTGTCAAGTAAAATGTCCAAGTGGTGAGTAGTGATGAGGAGGATATATATGATGTGGAGATCATCAATCAAGAAGAGTCTAATCTTCTTGATTCAAACATCCCAAGAAAAATTCCCACTCATCTCGAGTCTCTTCCTACTTAAGCTAAATTACTTGAGGCTGACCCATCCTTGGGTCAAACAACTAACCCATAGGTTCTTTTAAATTCTTCCCCCATTTCTTATATAAATCCTTAACCCACTTCTCTTGTAAATTCCCAAATTCCTATTCCTTCTGTAAATACTCCTCCTCAAACTCAACAAACTGTAAATTCTCCTGATTATAACCCTTCCTATCCTATTCAACCATAAGATTCTAACACTGAAACAACCATAATCCCCTCTCCTATAAAATCTGAACAAACCTCCACCTCTTCAACTATATAAACGTCTGAACCAAACCTTTCTTCACACCCATCCTCTACCCCTCTAATCCCTCTAATTAGGGAAGTTCCTGAAGCTGAGAACTCCGCTTAGCATGGAAAAGAAAGTGAGGAAGGTACTGAGGAAAATTTTACAACTAGTGAAGTACCTCCCTCTAGTAGTAAGCTAGTCTAAGAGGACTTGGTTGATTTAGCCATCTTAGCTCAGATAAGAGAGTTGGCAAGGAAGAAATTACCAACCCTCAAATCTGATGTTGAGTTGTATGGAGTAGTAAGTAAATTGCTACTGACTTAGGAATTGATGGACTTATCTATGAAAGCTAAGGCTAAGCTCTCAAAGCTCGAAGAGCACTCAAGCATTCTTTCTGAATCAATCTACTATGAAGAATTTGAAAATATTCAATGAAGTTTATTTGCAATCTGCAACCAGCTAGCAAAGGAGAGAGCTAAAAGCCTAGTGGATAAGATGGCTTTGATCCTTAATGGATTGTTTGATTTTACGGGTCAATCCAACGTAGCTGTCACATCTATCCCCACGTCTACTTCTCTCACTAACACCATGGCAAGAAAGATAAAGGGTAGCATTGATGTTGCTGCTAAGCTGCTAGGTAGCTTGAATGCCATCTTGGTAACTCAAGCTACACAATTTCATCAATTAAAGGAAGAATAAGCCAAGATCAAGAAGAGCACCGATAAAAAGATTGAAAATGTGCTTAAAGAGGTGAAAGTCACCAAAAGACATGAGGCACAATATGGGTAAGTTGTTGAAGAGCATGTCAAAAGTGATGGTAAACTATGACAAGAAGGTGGATCGTGTTTTAAAAGTAGTTGAGGAGACTGGGAAGAAGGTTGAAAAACCCTCACTAAACCTTGATGTTTTGGATGAGAAGTTGGAGTTTGCTTGCAAGCTTATTAATAACAACACTGATGATCAAGTCAAGAAAGCGTAGGAAGCTTTGTTCGACGCTATAGGCAACTTGTTCCCGGAGCCAATTTAGTCACCTGACCAAGATATTGGTCTTTCCATCCAAAAAAAGTTGAATGTTATCAAGGATATGATTAAAGATATGCAAAGCAACATAGATCAGTTGATCATCGATGGGATGCATGATTCAAAGGACATTGAGTTTACGGCAAAGTCAGTGCACAACATATACCCAAGAATTATTGACATATAAGCAAAGCTGAAGATTCCTCTCTCTACTTAAGACTTTCATGGTTTCCTATAGTGCTTTCAACAATTCGCCTATCAAGGATTTGACCAAATTACCCATCTCACACGGTGCCATCATCTGCTTCTAGTAGAATTGAATGATAAAGACATTTTTACTCTTAAGGGAAAAGAATAGTTGTGAGCGAATGACATTGAGCAATGGGCCGAGAGCATGCTAAATAAGAGGTGCGGTCCACCGGGGTGTTTAAGTCGAAAATAAAAGGTATCGGGTTGGGGACTTGAAAAAAGTTTGGTTGAGAAAATGAAAAGATTTTAGATCGGTCAAACCCAAATTCGTCATCTCTTAGTGTAGAGTCACCACCTGGATTAGCTCTTTTCTAGGAATTAGAGTCCTGTAAGGCTTAACGCCCAGGGGATGGCCCACTAAGATATAGAGATTCAGGTTCAAGATACGTTACTTATTTCTTATTAGATCTCATTATATTACATCTATAGAAAACCTTATTTCTTAATTGTGCATATTCACACTTATGTCATTTTCGAGTTATAATATATGATTTAACGTGTAAGAAGAAATCAGTAAATCCATACATAAAGCAGTACATAAATGCAGAAAAGTAAAGATTAAAAATTACATAACCTCGGGGGATGCAACTTCCCACCTAATCTATTAATTACAATTTTTGTATAAATATTTGCAATACCCGAAGGAGAATAAATCCTAGGAATACATCTAACTTGCATCCACAACGGTTAGCACAAGATATAGCACAATATTTGTATGTATGTTTGATTTAATTTTGACAAGGCCTGTGTGGCCTAATTAAAAACATCGATGATTGAAAATTCTTATTTTGAATAAAAAGATTCATTTTTATTAACGCATATGTTGGTCATTTTTTTATTAGTGAAAATGACCGTATGGCAAAGTGTGAGGCCTGTTATTCGGGAATAATTTTTATTCCCTTCGTGGGGGTACTTTAACATATATTTTCATAAATAGAAAAGAAGAAGGATAAATAATAGGGTAAACTTCAAAAAAGTACCCTGTGGTTTGGGCCATTTTCAAAATGGTGCTTGTGGTATTTCGAGTTTCAAAAGGGGCCCGAGGTTTCGTACTGTTAGCAAAACAGGGACCTTTCATTGACACCGTTAATTTTGATGACATGGTAAGGGGTATTTTGGGAAAAATTTAATTTCTTGTTCATCTTCTTTCCCTTTTGTTGAAACCCTATCAACCCAAACCCTTAAAAACTCTGTAACTAGTAAACTTAACCTCTTGATTTGTCAAGATTCACTTGTTCTCTATTTCAAAACCAAAATTACTTAAGATTAGTGATTGAAGTCAACTAATTTTAGTTTGAATACAATTTTTTCATACAAATCTCTTATTAAACAAAGTAAAGATGGAATTGCAAAGACTAAGGGGTGGCGCTGTTGAAGATATGATTTCATTGTCGTGTTTGTTTTTTGATCAAATCTGAAATTAATGAACAATTCCCAGCTCACTTGTTTAAAAATCAAATCTTTTTGCTACAATTTGAATATCCTCCTCAAAAATGGAAAACACAACTGATGAATCTTCTATTCTTGAACTTACTCATCAACATCTTCTTGGTGATTTCACTTCCTTTGATTTGTTCTCACTGATCTTGATTCATGCATTTCTCTTTTTGCTCAATCTCTTCAACCTAAAATTATACTCGAGAATGTTTTCTCCCATTCCAGTTCCAATTCAATTGATTCTGATCTTGACATTTCACCCAAATTTGAAGTTGTTGATTTAGAATCCGATGCCCTATCGGGTTAGGGTTTGGGTTCGGTTAAGCAGCTACCGGATTCTCTGGGTGTAGAAGAGAGCTAAAGGAGACATTATAGAGGGGTGAGGAGATGGCCATGTGGGAAATTTGCTGTAAAAATTCGAGATATGAACTATAAGGGGAGTAGATTTTACTACATTTAAAATGAAGGGAAGGAAAGCAATCTTGAATATTTCTTTGGAGGCTGGATGGGTTGATCCATCTGTGAATACTCTACCCAATCAAGAACTCAAAAAAGATGGCAAACAACCATGGAAGTGAATCAATAGAAGGTTGGGGGAGGAGAAGAAACTGACAAGGAAGAGAAGGTTGGGGGAGGAGAATAAATCGACGAAACTTACTGTTCTCGTCAAGGAGGTGGTGGTGGATGGGTTTGGATTTGTTAGATATCAGTTTATGAACTTGGGATTAGGGTTTACTAGATGTAGGAGATGAAAAAAATGGGTTTTCTCAAAAGGAGGACGTCGACTACTGTAAAGAAATGGTGTTTGATTTTAGGGTTTAATTAAAAGGAGGAAGAAGAATAAAGAAAACTTGAGATTCCCAAAATACCCTTGCCACGTCATCAAAAATCAATGGTGTTAGTGAAAAGTCCCTATTTTGCTAATGGTACGAAACCTCGGGGCCCCTTTTGAGACCTGAAATACCATAAGCACCATTTTGAAAATGGCCCAAACCACAGGGTACTTTTTTGAAGTTTACCCTAAATAATACAACAACATTTACAAAGTAATAAAATAAAATAATCCCTAGGTCCACATTTAAAAAAAGGAAATTAAGAGAAATTAAGAAGAACGAAAAAAGTGGTTTTAGGAACTCAGAGGCTTACCCTTTTGGCGTGAATCCACTTTGGCGTATCCGTATGATCCCCAAGAGTGTTCCTCGTTCATTTTTCAGTTGTCTTTATGTGGAAAATAAATGTTTATTTATCCAAAAGATAATCACATTCGGGTTCTAAATTTGTTTTAGACCCAAGAATATTTGAGGATTTTAGAAGAAGAAATAGATGGAAGTTGGTTTGAAAATCATAAAGTTTTGGAATCCAAACATGTTTTGGATTATTTGGAAGAAAATATTTTCTTGTTGTTTCTCTTGAAAATAAAATTTTTCTCTAAAAATTTCGAGCCCCCTTCAATTGAAAAAACACCTGATATATATAGGGAAAAATCGAGCTCGCTAGAAAATTCTAGCGAGCCACGTGGCTTGCTGGAATTTCCACCAGGACCCAGCGAGCCTCGCTGGGATTTCCAACAAGGGGCTTGCTAGAAATTCCAGTGAACCTCATGGCTTGCTGGAATCCAGCAAGCCAACGCACCAGGCTCGCCCGTTCGGCTAGTGTGAGCACAGGATTTTTATTCCTGACTCACGAGTTCGATGATGAAGCTGTAATTTTCCCATGTTAGCATTTCACATTTTGCAGGGTCTTGAAATCACTCGGAAATCATCTGCTTTGTTTCTTTGGGCCTCATTTCCTATTTAAAAGCCCAAACCAAGAAAAGCCCGCTGGGATACTCAATATAGTTAACGATATTGATGGATATTGTTAACGATATGGATAGATATCGTTAACGATATTGACCATTATCGTTAACGATATCGAGTTTGCAGATAGTCAGAAAAGGCAAGAGTGAGGGGGCGACACGGAGCGGTGGGCTGAGAGCGGGTGGATTCATAGGCGCGGTCCACCGGGGTGTTTGAAAAAGAAGAAAAGGCACCGGGTCTGGGACCCGGGAGAAAAAAGTTAAAAGAGAAAAAGGCGAAAAACATTTAAGATCGGTTCGAACTCGAATCCGCCGTCTCTTAGTGTGGAGTCACCACCTGGATTAGCTCTTTCCAGGAATTAGAGTCCTGTGAGGCTTAACGTCCGGGGGACGGCCCACCAAGACATAGAGATTCAGGTCCGGGATAAGTTTCTTATTTCTTAAGTGATCACAATATATTACATCTACAGAAAACCGTTTTCTTTTAATTATGCATATTCGCACTTAGGTTATTTTTGGAGTTAAATGCATGGTTCATGCATTGCGAAATATAAACCATCCATAAAGCAGAAAAATAAACCATCCACAAAACAGTAAGTAAATGCGGAAAAGTAAAATTACAAGGCTTTCAAAAATCGGGGGATGCAACCGTCCGCTACCCTATTAATTACATTTTCCGTAAAATATGTGCAATACCCGAAGGAAGATAAATCCTAAACACACATCTAGCCTGCATCCACAAAGGTTAGTACAGGGAATATATCAGTATGATCGATTTGATTTTGGCGAGGCCCGTGTGGCCTAATTAAAACATCGGCGATTTAAAGTTGTTAATTTAAATAAAAACAGTTGATTTTTATTTACACGTATGTTGGTCAATTTTATTAGTGAAAATGACCGCATGGCAAAAGGTGAGGTATGTTATCCGGGAATATATTTTATTCCCTTCGTGGGGCTATTCTAATACAAAAATTAAAAAGAAAAAAAAGAAGAAGAAGAGAATTACAACATTTACAATAAAATAAAATAATTCCTAGGTTCACATGTAGAAAGAAATTAAGAAGAAAAGAAAGAGCACAAAATAAGCAGCTCTAGGAACTCAGAGGCTTTACCCTTTTGGCGTGAATCCACTTTGGCGTGTTCGTTCGATCCCCGGGAGCGTTCCTCGTACGTTTTTGTTTAATTGAAAAGGTTGATGTAAAAGTCCAAAAATCTTCGTTTAATTCTTGGAGTTTTAGTGTAATTTAATTGGAAAAAAGAATTGGTTGGTTGGAAAATAAAGTGTTTATTTATCCAAAAGATAATCAGACTCAGGTTCTAAATTAGTTTTAGACCCGAGAATATCTGAGGATTTAAGAAGAAATTTGATGAAGAAATTTGATTTTAAGATGAAGAAATTCGGGATCCAAAAGCGTTTTTTATCCGAGAAAAAGTTAGAAGAAAGTGTGGAATATTGTTTTGATTTTTTTGTTCTGAAAGAGAGGATTTTTCTCTGAATTTTCCAGCCCCGTATACTGAAAAAGACCCGACTATTTATAGATAAAAAAGAGTCCTGAAAAATCCAAAACATAGAGCCTTGCCGGTGAGGGGTCTTGCGCGCGAGGCTGCTTCGCGCGGGCTACCACACGCAACAGCGTGCGAAGCTGCCTCCTCGCGAGGCCGCCTCACGCAGCCCCGTGCGAGGCTACCTCCTCGCGAGGCCGCCTCGCGCATCCCCGCAAGAGGCTGCCTCCTCACGAGGCCGCCTCGCGAGGCCTTGCGCGAGGCTGCATCCTCGCGAGGCCGCCTAGCGCAGCCTCACGCGAGGCTGCATCCTCGCGAGGCCGCCTAGCGCAGCCTCGAGCGAGGCTGCATCCTCGCGAGGCTGCCTCGTGCAGCCCCGCGCGAGGCTGCCTCCTCATGAGGCCGCCTCGCGCGCCCTTCCAGGAGGTTGCCCCATGCAGCCTCGCGCGAGGCTGCCTCTTCGCGAGGCTGCCTCCTCGCGAGGCTACCTCGCGCAGCCCCGTGCAAGGCTGCCTCCTCGTGCAGCCTTGAGCGAGGCTGCCTTGTCGCGAGGCTGCCTCGCGCGAGGCTACCTCCTCGCGTGGCTCCCTCGAGATCGGGATTACTTCTCCTTCATTTTTTTGTTATTTTATTTATATATATTTTTTTTGTATTTTTTTATTTAGTTAAATAATTTTATCTAAAACTTTCGAGGAGGATTCCCATTTGAAGATCGTCGGATGGTCGAAAATCGTGTGATTCGAGGATAAATTTCCCGAAAAGCCGTCATCATTGAACGCGCGAGCTGGTACAAAATCCCATGCTCATAGCAGGGAGATGATTTTATCAGCTTCTCAATCGATTCTTCGATCTCTACTCTCTGCTTGAGGCTCAGGGAACATGCCTCGGTAGTCCAGGTAACCCGAAACTCTTTCGATTTCGAGTTTTTCCCGATTTTAATTTGAAAACCTAGGTTTTAGTTTTTTTAAAATTTCACGATTTAGATGGAATTGGTGCATGATTAGGCTTTATACCTTGATTACACATAGTTTAGGATGATTTGGAACCCGATGTGGGGGATTTTAACTGAAAAAATTTGGATTTTTAGGGATCAAAATCACGGTAGAGGCTGTTTCTGCCTCTGCCACTATGATATTGTTAACGATATCATCGATATCGTTAATGATATCGGACAATATTGTTAACGATATCGCAAAGACAGAGGCATAATGTTTTCTACCTCGTCTGAAAACCACGTTTGAGCGTTATTTCAGCCTAGTTTAAAGTTCCCGAAAGAATTAAAGCTCTTTATTTGTGGTAAAAGGATACTGAATCTCGCGTCAGTTTTGCATTTTGATCTTCTGCATTCTGTTTTTATCTTTTGAAGCTGTGGACCTATACCAACTTTTCTGGTATAGGAGCCATGGGGTACTAGTGGAGTTGCACTGCCAGAGATCCGGAGCTTCAGGCTGCTATTGAAGCCACGGGGTTTGGCATGCTCGCACAGATTTTACCGAGTCACATGCTGCACTTATCCCACCCTGCTCACTACCTTGGTTGAGCGGTGGTCTGAGACTACCCACACCTTCCACCTTCCAGTGGGAGAGTTGACCATCACTCCTTCCGATGTGGTGGCGATGATGGGCCTCTCCTGGTATCCGGGGGCCATCCATTTTGACGTATTTATGGATTGCTTCTCCACTACTCACCGGGTTATCGATCGAGTGCATGAGTTATTTAGTTTGGCCCCACGCATGGGTCGGCTCTCTTACAAGGAGATGAGCCTGTATTGGGGCTCGATGGAGGTGGTACCTGAGGAGTCATGGGTTCAGTGCGTGCGCTCCTTCATTATTTATTTGTTGATGGTGGTCTTCTTCCCCGTCGCCTTCAGCAAGATCAACTACGGGTTGATCTATGCAGTGGAGGATCTGGAGACCATCCCAGTCTTGAACTAGCCAAGGGCCATCTTAGGCCAGATGTATTATGGCTTAGATTGCGCGGTGAGGGCTCATGAGAAGGCCCTCAAGTTGAGTCACCTTCTCCTCCAGGTAATTGATTGCCTTTCGGACTTTATTTCTTATTTCTCTTTATTTTCATGGCTTTGTCTGACTTTGGTTTCACTGCAAGTCTAGGCCTTTTCCTACCAGATTCTTCCTCATCCAATCTTCAAGATCGCGTTAGTTCGGGATGAGCCTCTCCTGGCTGCCTAGTGCCGTCTGTTTGGGGGACTCCGCCAGTGATGGATTGGATATCAGGAATGCCTTTGCAGCCTCATACTGGAGCAGGTATTAAAACGATTCTCTGATTCTTTGGTCACTTCTTTCGTTTGATAATCCCATTGTGAATGTGTGTTTCCTTTTTGCTATTGCAGGTCAATGCAAACCCCTGGATCCTGGTACTGAACCGGGATGTAGTGGTGACTGTGCGGATGGATGTTGATGACCATCGGCTGGTCCTAGAGTCTCCCCTCTCTCTTGATTGGTACCTCGAGGAGAGGGTTCGGTCTCGTCGGACTTTGATTGTCGCGGATCGGCCTGTGCCTCCTCGCCCTCCTATCGACGTTTTTTAGCCATATCTGATTATCAGGTTCGTAGAGGATCGAGCTACCTTCATCGAGGGGAGTGGTATTATGTCCCCCTTTATCGACGGTTCCTATCTGGCACACTTGGGATGGTTGTTTCCTCCTTGCCCTCGCATCTCTCCCGATGATACGGAGGATTGGCATCGCCAGAAGGCAGGGGAGATGATGGGCGTAGTTCCTTCCGATGACGAGGAGGAGTTACACGAAGGCAGCAGTGGCGACAATGATGGTCCTGATAAGGGTCCCAGTCTTAGAGGTGATGATATCGGTGGTGGGGACCTCGATGACTGGGACTTAGGAGGTGGCGGTGGCAGTTATGGTTACATAGGAGGTGGTGGAGGCCACGGCGGTGGTGGTGCGGGTTCCTCGATGGTATGGATCTCTTCAACCGGTAATTCTTTTAATCATGCTTGTGTAACAGTGATTGTTTCTAAATAGGCTGGCGTGGGCAAGCGGGCCCAAGCACACCGAGCTGACTCCCAGGATTGGATGTACCACGCTCTTGGCTTCGTGGAGGGGCATTCCACCACCCATCTGGAGACCAACTTCTTCTTGATGGTGAGGGTTGGGGAGCGGCAGGCTCGTACGCTAATTTCGAACCCCTATACGGTGACCTTTGCTCCGAAAGATACCTCCCATGTGAGCTTCCTTCTTGCTTTCTCACTAAACCCGGTTGGTTTCTTGTTGTTGCTGACTTCTGCATTATTTTATCAGGTTCTCCGGGCTGACGAGGAGGGCTATATCCGCCACTACCCGATCGCTCGCGATATGATCATTTCGCCAAATGGCCTGGCCAAGGTAATCCTATTAGAGATTTGCAAAATATGCATTGTTTATATAAGCATGTTTTATGAATGCTTGTGGTTTTCGTCATATATTAACATTTTCGTGAATGATTGTGATATGATGCATGTTTTTTATCGTAGGCTTTTATTGACATTGAGCACATCCGGCAGCGTCAGGTGGAGCTAGTCCAGGATGCATCGGGGGGACCTCTTCTTGTTCTGGTATATGCCGAGGTAGATCGGGGAGCCGGGAGGTGGAGGAAGACAGCCGTATCTCTGGGACTGAGGATGACGAGGCCTCCTCTTCTTTTTAGATTTAGCTTGTTTTCATTTCTGACTTCAGTTGTAGGGACAAATTTGTTGTAGTTTCTTGGTGCTTATGACACCTTTTGCAAAATTTTCACTAGATATTTGATTGAATGTTTTCGCTACAATATCATTGCCATAGCTTTGCCTTGTAGAATTTCATGAAAATTTCGGGTTTATAAGAGGAAAAGAGGATTTTGGCCTTTTCGTGCCGGGTCCTCACATGTGGTGTTTTATTTCATGAGCATGCTTGCTTGTTTGTGAATGCTTTCGTGTGTGCCTGAATGAATGTTATTGCTAATGCATGCGGTTAATGTATGTGTGGGAAACACAGGTCTTTGAGGGATTTCATCTAGCTCTTTTCTTGCTTTTCTTCAAATGGCATCCCATAATCAACAGCTACGAACTTTTCTACGCACATTGAAGAATCCTGACCGGGATAAACTTGAGAGGTTCGACTTACGGGGCCTCCGCTACCTCGTGTTCCATCTTGTGAATACGACTTTGGTTAGGGCCGCAATTTTGTTTTGGGACCCGATCGCCCATGTCTTCCAATTTTCTCAATAAGAGTTGTGCACGATGATAGAGGAGTATCAAGCTATTCTAGGAATCCCTTACCCTCGAGCTTTTCCTTTAGAAGTCCCATCCTACCGCTTTGGTGCTGAAGCTTCCCTTCGGGGTTTATGGAATTTGGATTTTGTGACCCCTTTTCTTGCTCACCCACCGTCTCCTAGAGGATTTCGGGCTGATGTCATGCTGACTTGGTGTATAGATACTCCTAGAAATCAACTTTCCTGGCCCTACATGGTGGTTCTGCTTCTGATGTCGAGGTTTATCTACAGAGTTGGCCCTACTACCCCATTCCGGCTGATATCCGTTATCGATCCTCTTTATCAGGGAAATTCTCTATCTACACTGGCACTGGCGGAGAACCTCCTTACCATGGATGCCGCTTGTGAACGGACGACACAGAGCGGTGGGCCGAGAGCGCGCGGTTTAGAGGCGCAATCCACCGGGGCGTTTAGAAAATGGTTTGCACCGAGCCGAGGGCCCGGGAAAAGTTTTTTTAAAGAGAGGATGAAAACGTTATTTAGATCGGTTCGAACCCGAATCCACCATCTCTTGGTATGGAGTCGCCCCCTGGATTAGCTCTTTCCAAGAATTAGAGTCCTGTGAGGCTTAACGTCCAGGGGACGGCCCAACAAGACACAGAGATTCGGGTTCGGGATAAGTTGCTTATTTCTCATTGGATCACATTATATTACATCTATAGAAAACCGTAT